>JAGDQP010011466.1:33931-52905 GCA_022664845.1 Lepisma saccharinum
GCCCCCCCCCCCCCCCCAAAAAAAAAGTGTTCACTATATTTAGCTAAAGCATATACTATACAGCGGTGCAATTTAAACGTTGTTCTCTCTCATAAATTTCCTTTCTTTCGGTGACGGGCACAAAGTACCCACCCCGGCTTGGTAGGAAACGCGAGTAGGCAGTACTGTAAGTAGTTGTTTCCCGCCTTTTCTGAACTTGGCGGTTAGTCTTATGTCCATAGAGGCACTCCGGACACCGCAGGCGCCTCAGTTGTCTGTTACCAACGTATTTTAAAAATTCAATTCTTCAAATTGGTTCCATACCATTGGATCTATCCGCATTGATTTACACCAAATTTTGCACACATGTGCATTAGATACTATGACAGGTCATATATATATATATCTGATGCCGCAGTTGTCAGTGTTGCCAATCCATTTCAAAAATTTAATATTTCCAATTGCTTCCATACTGTTAGGTTTCTCAGTACCATCTACGTACTGGGACACATCGAGTTGCTTCAGGCGCCGCAGCTGCCAATCAATTTTAACATCTCTCGTACTACTAAAGTATTTTTTTGTAACAAGGGCTATCAAGGGAGGTATTTTCTACCCACCTTCAAAAATTAAATATCTCTCTTGATTGTTCGTTCTACAGCACTATTATTGTTTGTATTTTGTTCGGAATCGCTAAGTGAATATGCTGTCTTGGCTAAATAGATATCTGCCATTGAATTCGACATTGATGTGTATTTTGCGAGATGGATTTTAATTTTTGAAAGTGGGTACAAAATACCCGCCCCTCCCTTCGTAGGCCGTGTTACCAAAAATAACTTAGTAGTGCCAGAGCTAAAGATCACTGGCATTGAAACAACTGTACACTATCGTATTCGGCACATGATTTCGACGACTCAAATTTCCCCAAATGAAAAAAATGGTACTTAGAACTTTGGCAATTTTACCCTTAATCTACATTATTTACAGGGTTACTAATTACAGGATAAAAAGAAGAAGAAAAACATTCATTTCAAGAAACTACGTATATTCAACAAGTATGTGTCAAGTATCAACAGCATTGCACTCACACCGCAACAATCAAACTTTTCTTTGATATAAGTGCTATGTCCAACAAAAAGAAAAATAGGTTCAGAAATTTTAATTACATATCAAAAGTAACAAGGACAGTTGCTTCTCTTACATCCCGCGTTACATCAAGTTTAATACTGAGTTCCATACCCAAAATGCACTGGAAGAATAACATACTATTTTAATGTTCGTTATGTTTGCTGAGATTCGGCATAAATTGGTTGTACAGGAAATGTGGCAAAGGGTATGGTTTCTGCCATGTGACTGACTCATTTCGTCACTGGATATATGTTTGGCAGACTGCTAGTTTAGGCTTTCTAATGTAGGTTATCAGAAGAGTACTATTTGACATTTTTATTTTACAATTTGAGTTCTCCGAGAAAATAATGGCATTATTTTTCAATAATAATAATAATAATAATAATAATCACAAGTTCACTTTGACCTTATTTACCCCTTAGTCTTGTGATTTTAACTACTTATCACATAATATCTTATCTCCTTACAGAAATAACGTAGAAAAGCACCTAGAACAGTTCCTCAAATGGCTTAGAAAAAAAAATTCTAAAAAAGGAAATGTTCCATCATTTTCGTCAACAAAACCCATGAGTTAATATTTTCAAGGGTGCCAAACAAAGTCTATTACTTCGCAATATTGCGCTTCTATGTAGAAGGAAATAGATCATCACATTCAGCCGTTTTCTATCCTTTATATATCGTCACCTTGGAACCAGAAGGTACTATGTCCACTTCGTGGCAAAATGGAATTAATTAACTCTTTAGTCAAAGATCTTTTATTGAAGGGCATCAACCCCAAAAATAATCTTATGTGAAAGGGACCTTCTAGTCGATAGAAATGTTATAAATGAAATGAATTTATACAGACTTTCAATGGATCTTAAAACTTTAAAACTGCTTTTTTCTCAAAAGTAGCAAAAGTGGACATAGTACCTTCTGGTTTCAAGATGACGATATATATATAAATCATTGAATCGTTTGATTTCACGATTTTAAGCAAGTTCGCAAAACATGGCTTGTTATTGAGTGAACCGAAGTTTATTTCGCTCATAACTATTCTTATCTAAAATCATACAAAAGTATACGGTTACACGACGAAACAAATTTGAACTGTTAACTTTCTCTGTATTGCTTTTTTGTGATATATTACGTAACTAATAAACGTCCATATCTAAACGTATTCCCAGAGCATGAGAATGTATATCAGTTGATCACACAGAGATGGATGTAAGCACTATTTGATAAATAAATTATATTATTAATACACTTTTAACTGTCAAAAAATATAATTTACGGTTTCATAGACCTCAAACTGACTTGTAATGCATCGAAAAATATGTCTTCTCTTAAGAAACAACACCGCTTAAGCGACATTCTGCAAAACTGCTAACTTTTTTTATTTTTTTTGTTTCTCCATGCATTTAACACGTTCTCACGACGTATTTCGACAAAAATCCAACAGAATGCGCTGCTATCACCGGCTATCTCCTCTGCTAAAACAACACCGCCTATATCCTTCAGTTTTTGTGTCTACTGAAAACTTATGAAACGTGTGCTCTTTGGCACATAGGCGGTGTTTCTTAAGCGACGATGTAAATACTTCAATGATACGACCTTTGCACAGTACAGAAAATGTCTAAAAAAAAATGCACGAGAAAAATATTCCTGCACTGACCTGGGATTGAACCTCAATTTCCCAGTTGTCGGACTAATGCTGGAGCAGGCGACCGGTAACAGAGATCTCCGTTTGATTCACGGTCACTACAACAACTAATCTTTCTGTACATTTTTCAACACATCCATATCTATTAACGGGAGATTGAAAAATAAATTACACGTAAAAGATGTAGGGAACCATACGCAGACGAGTAGTTAAAATGTCGTTTGAAAGTCAGATCACAAGGTCTTTCATTATTTTGCTGATATTCTACGTGTTCGGCCATTTCCAGTTTGACTGCCTCTAATCAAGTACGGTTATCATTTCTCCCTCAGGCTGGGATTAAAACAAGTGGAAGCTGAATTGAATGGAAACAGCACGATTAGCTATAACATTCTCATGGTTCTAGTAAGCTATGGTTTGAAGACGAAAAAGTTGTCGTCTATTGTTACGCCTTATATGTTCAGTAGATTGCGTTTGAGTTTCTTCCTAATTAGCATTAGATTTCTCCATGAAAAATATATACTTGAAGAAGTGAAAAGCTACAGAGGAATTAGTAAGAGTATCTTTCTAAGATATTTATTGGAAATTTATCAACAAATCAAAGCAGATCAATCGACATACTCACTACTTCCTTTCAAGACGTCTTACAATAAGAAACGATTCTGGACAATCCGTTGATAAAGACACAAGAGAGGGGAGGAATGGACCTGGTGTTTCTGGTTTTGAAGCTTCATGCCTTCACAGTATCTTAATGCTACTGGGTGTCACATGGCTACTGAGTGTGAATGAAGATGGCTGGGACCTCGAATGTTACTCAGAATTAGTGTACGTACGTATATACTTCGAATCGTACAAATAACTAACTTACCACTGCAATACAGGTATGATCTAACGATGGCCAACTATTCGGATATAGGAAAAGTCGGATAATATCCGGATGACAAATACCCAGATTTTATTCGTCAGCAACTCGGAGCTTATCCATCATCCGGTATCCGGAAAGATTTTGATCCAAATTTGGCCATCCCAAATCTGATCCCTTAGGAAAGCTGTACATTAGCGCACTACTTAGAGATTTTCAAGTCGATTTTCCCGCCTTTTTCGTTCAACGTCACATTCAAATTTCAGTGCAAGTACACAAAAATTAACGTTCACGGACCAAAGTTCGTCTCGTATTTCAAGAATGGGTACAATTAAGTTTAGTAGTAAGTTCATTATTGTGTGCAGACAACATTCTGTCCCAAAAGTGTCTGTTCCAATTTCTGTTTACCTGCACTGAAATTTGAATAATTAACGTAAAACGAAAAAGGCGGGAAAACCCACTTGCATTTAACCTTAAACGTTGTTAGTTTAATTAGTCGCCCTTCCAGTTAGTTTTATTTTATGAAGACATTAAATCAAAGTTTTCAATGAACCTGCAAGCAATGCTTCAACCTAAATTTTACAGTTCTTAATATCATGTTAATGAAATCAGTACTGTTCCAAAGTTGCGATCTGTTTATTACCATAAAAACAGAATTTTCATCTCAACATTTCGATGCTCGAAATCACTCCAATACGTTAAGATACAGATCACGTAGCAGGCTTTTTTAAAAAGAGTTAACTGTCTGATAAAAACGTGTAACTATATATATTTGTTGAACGTACACTCACATCCATTGAAAGTGGTTCATGGGATTTCTAAGTTCTACAGTTGCAAAATTTGACAACACCGGGAAAATATACGTGATAAACACAACATATAGAACATCTCTTCTAAATTTGTTCAGTACTACCATATGTTGGATTTAGAAACCCTACCCATAGGCCAATTTCTATGAATCTGAGTATACACCATACATCCAAACTGCATTTTAGTTACCAAAAAAGTAAAGTTCGGAAGGAAGATATGCTTTCGTTTAATACAACTGATATTTACACACAATTTTAAGTGTGTGTGTGTGACATGAGCTATTTTCAGTTCCTTCTTTGATATATTTAAATGATATGACATGGCGAGAATTTACAACATATAAAAATAACCAACAGCAACCTGTTTTGTTTTAAATGAAACACGTAATTATATACTTGACTTTGGTATTATTTTTTTTTCTCTCTTTCCTTGGAGTTAAATAAATTAGGGCTTAGAAAATAATCGTCACAAAAATGTATAACTTCAAGTACAAAGTTAAGTCCACAGACTTCAAACTTTTTCTTTTTCACGGAATTCTCGCCTCTATTTTGATTTGACCACAAGCTACTCTCCACAGAAAATAATAAATAATACAAGGACAAACTACAAACCCACCACAAATACTGTGTATGAATGCACAAAAAAGAAATTTACTTTTTTTTTTTGTTTTTGTACACAAACATCCTGGAACGTGTCATTAAAAAAAAAAGAAATAATGTGGAATGGACAGTCATATAAACGTCACCCGCAAGTCATGTGAAAATAATAAGTTTCATACAATATACTGCACGATCAAATAACCACTACAAGCTTGTGCAACACAAATTGAAGAAAGATCTCACGTTTTTTTCTTTTTAAAACGGAAAATAATTTTACTTTGAATAAACCTGATGATTTCTAACACTAATACTTGTTTAGAAAATTTTTGTTCCGAAGTTGATACATGTATATATATATATCACAATTTGAAAGTAGGAACAGCTTCTAATAGTTGACATTAGTATAGTTTAAGCACGGAGCCACATGACCATACCATCTTATGCAGTTCAGTTTGCGTCTAATTAAAGAATAAATGCATCTGCATTCATATACAAGTAACAACATTTTACACCCTACGATCTGTCCTTTCCTCTGAAGCGTACGCACACTCAAACTCTTTCTCTCTCTCACACACACACATTCAATGATAATTTTATCACATACCAGAGCGCTACAATAGAGTCAAAAAGAGTAGCTTGTGCATCCCTCCTGAGACACGTAAAAACCAAACACTTCCAAAAGAAACAGATGGATGTTGTCCAACTTCTTCTCGTCATATTTGTTCAACGTCCAGTTCAGTTGCAACGCAGTCCAAAAAATATATAAACATCTCACAATTTATACACACAACCACACACACGAAATTTCTTGTTCATAACCAATTAATGGTTGTTGATGCTCCTGTTCCTGCTGCAACTACGTCTGAATGTATACCTAATAATGTCAACATCTAAACTATCACCATCTGTTATAGTTCAGTATGCACTTTGTCTTCTATTGACTCTTTATCTTCGTCACCTGAAATAATAATAAAAGATTTGTTAAGAAAAATCTTTGTAATTTTAAGATGTACACTTAAAACATTAAACAGTCGTAATTAATTTATTAGGCACCTCAAAGATGTTCTTTTTTCCTCTGAACAGACTTACCGCAATTTCATAATTAGCTATGATGATGATGGGTGTTCTGCTCGAAGGTTCCAGGGCAAGGTGAAACGATGGTGGTTTGCCACTGCATTCCATCGGGTGAAGATGACGTCCTAAGGACGGGACCTACAGTTTAACATGGGCTCCGAACCACTTGTGTTCTCACCGGGAATCGAACCATGGAGTCTACTCATTTTGTGACTTGAAATTTCCTGAGTTCTTAGTTTAGTGGAATATGTAAATAATACACAATTACATTTTTTTAAATCCCACCACTACACAATTCAAACATCTTGTACATTATTGCTATTTTACAAGTGAAATACAAGAGAGAGAATTTCTTTAAAATAGAGGATTTTAACACATTAAAAAAATCCGGTGGGCAGTGGCAATCGAACTCACGACCTCCGCCTTGCCAGGTAGGCAGTGCTATTTATTACCAACTGTGGACAGGTCCACCTCATAAATTTCCCCGAGTTTCCCTCATAAATTGTAATTTCCCTGTGTATCCTAATTTATAAAATTCCCTGAGTATTTCAGGTTTTCCAGGGTGGTAGACACCCTGCGAATCCAGAATTCCCTGATTACAAGTCAGCGAGCGTTACCACTCACCCCACAGGGGAGGGACACTATTAGCTATGAGAACACGTAATTGCCCACGTTAATGTGGTTCCATTTTTTAATAACGTAGACTTATGGGTCAGACAGGCGGTGACGACCTAGGATGGCGTCCCTCGGCCTGAGCGCTTCCAGAGAGCAACACGAACATGGTCGTGAAATGGAAAAAACTGCACAAGCAATGTAATAAGAAAGTAGTATGCCGAGTATATTCTATAAAATGCAAGACTGTACTTAATAAAGAGGGATTTTATCTTATGCTTTTATTTTCGCAGAAATTCTATACTGAAGGTGGCTAAAAAGAAATAGGAAGAATGCAGATGAAGTCCAAGATATGATCAAGAAAATTCTGTTTGCTAACCTAAAGAGAGAGAAAGAGCGAAACGAATGAAAAAATGGTACATTTCTTTTAAAGAACCTGCTGATCAACAATGATTGGAACCTTACAGAAAAATTAGCAACAAGGTGCGGAAAGTAAGTGTTTTAATGCTAGCAGTGATACAATCTCTCACCGCAGAAAAGCAACTCGGTTCATCCAATGTCGGGGTGGGGGTAGGGAGAACACAATTTTCCTTCCCCATCGTTTCTTTACGCAATTTCTTTTACTTCCCACAGCACCACATTTCCCTTCAGAGAGGTAATGTTTCCTCTCAATGACTGCTGATTCAGTCTCTACTAGATTACAATGTTCACCGCCCACGACGCGAGGAAGTTGTAAATAAAAATTATAGAACCGTTTTTGGTTTTTTATTTCGATTTCGCTTGGCTCTATGAATGTTTAAAAAGGACAAAGGAATATAGTAGCCCGATGCTTAGTCGCGACTACAAACTTTCACTGGCGGAAACTAACAAAACCAGCTCTCCAGTAAGACTTACACGCCCCTACTGCCGATGTCATCAGAATACTAATAATGTAACAATGTCCACCACTCTGCCAAGTACGCTGTCAGTCACTGTTTCTTTTCAAGTTTACTCTTCAAAACCATAAGACTACTACGATTTGATTTTTTACAGGTAAACACCACGATGTTTGTAATTTGCCTTTATCTCATTTGTTTAGTAGTCACAGAGTTCCTTTATAACTAGGATCAATAATATTTATTCTACACAATTATGTAAGAATGAACCAACACCTAAGATGTAATAACAGAAAAAAGGCTCACAAGTAGAGTATAAAAGCTTACTTTTTCTTATGTAAAGGAAAGCAGATTAATGTTAGCTTTGACAAAGAAATTACTAACGAAGTCATTTATATTCAGCACTGATTACAGATCAAGAGTCTTGCGTTTTCGCACAAGAAAATTAGAAGTTTTTCCCGAGTAAAGTTAAAACGTACTAGCATATTTAGTGCGGCAGACTTTCCCAAAGGGAAGTTCAAAAAGCTCATAATATGGAGTTCAACATTTTCTAGAACTAAGAATGGTAGGTAGTAATAGAAAAGTATACCAGAAAAAAGTATCCAAATGTGGAGGAGACCTGCCGTCATTGACACCTGACGATATAAACAGAAAATTAGGGTTTGTTAAAAA
Organism: Lepisma saccharinum; assembly: GCA_022664845.1. Lineage (NCBI taxonomy): Eukaryota > Metazoa > Arthropoda > Insecta > Zygentoma > Lepismatidae > Lepisma > Lepisma saccharinum. The sequence goes on from JAGDQP010011466.1 coordinate 42,179, forward strand.
CACTGGTATTTTTTTTACTTTGGAAAACACGAAAAATATCGCTGCAGTAAACGGGAATCGAAGACAGATTTCCCGGTTGCTGGGCGAATGCTCTACCATGACTAATCTCTCTACATGTGGAGTATTTCTCGTTCCTCAACTGAATCAATTAATATCGCCTAGGGTCGCAAATCAAGGCAATCCACTACTTGCGGAGATTTTTTCATTAAGAAACCATTTTGAAAATCCAGCAGCACAAAGAGAATTAAATGTTAATTCTCTTAACACTAAGACCTATCTATGTATAGTGACATGCTAAAAAAACAGAAAATATTTTTAAAAAAATGCTATTACAGCAAAGAAGGAAAAATGGACCACGTCCCAGAAGAGCCCGCCATGCAAATGAATATAGGTAACAATTCAGTTTTGCACATAAATGAAGGGGAAACGATCATTGAACATGTTTGAACTAATTTACTTTTCTTGTGTAATGCAGAAAACACAGAACTCTGTTCTTCAAAGTAGCCTTACAATTTAATGTCAAATTTCAGTAATTATACAGGGTGTTTTAAAATTAACAACGACAAAACCACCTCACGAGATTCCTCACAAAAATAAAAAAAGTATAGACGATTGAGACTGCACAAATGCTTCGTTTCGGCGCAAACGTAGGAATATTAACTCTAGAACTTGATACTGTCAATACAAATAACAGTAGAACTTGTGCCCTGATACCCTGAAAGACCTGTTCTACATAAAAATGGATATTACAAAATTATGCAATGGAATCCACAAAGGAAGTAGGGTATTCCCAGACATTCTCTGGAGTAAACAGTTGGTCGAAATAAGCAGGAGTAAGACGATTTTCTGCATGAGTAAAGGTGACAGACGTAATCACCAATTTACTGATAAATACACGGCTCAGACCGGATGGATGATGATGAGATGATTGGTGGAATGAACAAAGTGGGAAACGGTAGAACCCTGAGAAAACACACGCACACGGTGTTCGTCCACCACAAAGCCCACATGCCACGAGCAGGGTTTGAACTGACGACCCCAAGCGCCAGAGGTGAGCGCTCTAGCCATTGAGCCACCGCGGCCCCAAAAGTACATCAAACGTTCGTTGAAATGTATGCAATTCTTACTTCTGTTTGTAACCATACATCAACTTGAAAATCGTTCCACAAAGGAAATCTGTTTGAGATATCGACTTGGCCCAAACGAATTATTGTTATTTGTTGGATATGCTTATTTCGGCTTATCTTTACTCCAATGAACTTCTGGGAATCCCCTAACTCCTTTGAGAAATCCCTTGCCCACCCATTGCAGAATTTAGGAATACGCATTTCTGGATAGAGCAGGTCTCAAATCTTTAATAGGGCCACGCCGCCTCAGTTCTATTGTTAACGCTATTGAACTATCAATATAGTTTATTTTCCCACGCTTTTGGCAACCCCAAAACGAAGCATTTGTGCACCCTCGATGTTTAGACTTTTCTTATTTTCATGTCAGAAATCTTGTGAGGTGCTTTTGTTGATGTTACTTTGCAACACCCTATATACAGTAACTAATATCTCTTACTTCTTGAACCGCATGCACCACGTAATAAAAGCATGCATTAGGTTGAAAAAGAGTATCTGAAGAATATTTTGAGAAGGTTAGTGTGAATAATGTGTAATAAATTCACAAACCTAAAATATGGTAAAGAAATGTCTGAAGCCAACATGAACATGAGATGAATGACGCAAACTATTAAAGCAGACATCAAAATGGAAGGTTCAGGGTCTATTCTACCAGGGGTTACTTGTTCCTCAGGTTCTAAATCACCTGCAACATTTGGATGTATTGGTCTTTACTTGAGGAGAATTTAGGAATCAATCACCAAATGCATTAGTTCAGAAAAAAAGAGTAACAAGAAAAACTAAATTATATAAACCTAAAAAGTACAGAAGCTCCAAGAAATCCAAGTATTTCTTACGCCTATGAATTAGAACACATGAAAAATATAGCACTGTTATATGCGTATTAAAACGTATTATATCGGTTATTTGAATACAGATTCTGTCTTCTTCCTCTTTTACGATTCCCACCCGAAAGCAGTTTTGCAATCTGCTCTTCAACTATTATAGTAATGAACGTAAAAATGTGAGCGATTTTTCTCCACCAGCTGAGGCGGGATTATTCTCTAGTTTCACACAAACACCAACTTTTTTTTTTTCGTTGAGCAAGCACGTGTGTTCTGTCGTCCGACTTCCCCACATTCTCTAACCTTTAACGCGTCTGTTGAAAGCAGAAGAGATTCTATGGTTTATAACAAGCAATTGCTCTCACAGACTGACAAAAGTCACAGTGTCTACATGATACAATTGAAATACACGTATTCAATTTCTCTGGACTGAGAAATTTCGCTATTAGAAAATTAAGGTGTTATTGTAACTAGACGATTTTTCTCCGCTTTTAAATTTCTTCACATTCCCGTTTGTTTCCGTGTACAGCATATGAAATTCCGCCTTCGCAAGTGGAGTCAAATCGCCGTCTGAATACAATCCGCATACACAGAATTCAAAATGTTTCTAATTAATGTAAATACAGTTACTAATCAAACTACTCATAATGAAAATGCAATAGCCTAAACATGGTCCAAGATTTCTACAACATTCTTGAGTACACTACATTGAATATCCAGGAGCAAGTCTAGATAGATTTACTACATCAATTTATTCAAGGAACATATTACACTTATTTGTAACTTTGCTTTTATGAGATTTACAATGATGTGATGTAATAGCTGATCCATGCTATTCAACTTTTTCGGAGAAAGACAGATTAAGCACAGCGGCTATGGTATTACATCAAGGTGCTATCCAGTCATTCTCCTGGTAAAAATATAACTGAAGTCGACGTTGTTTAATATTTACGTAGAACTTAAACCATTCTCGGGGTATTTATAGATTTACCACACCATACCATACCATACCATACAGATGGATACCATAGATGCAAAATCTTTTACTTTACTGCGCAGTTCATACCTACACAAAGAGGTTTGTATTGATGGCTAAATTTGTAGTATAAATACACTTATACAACTTACTCCTCATGGAAATAAAACTGTTGTTACGTAAGCACCGAAGTCTGAAATTATTCGCTTTTCAAAACCATAAATAACCATGTTCTGAATCACGGTTTCGTCACTAGTCATCGACTCTTAGCGGAATATAATTATTGTAGATATACTTACTTCTTCTATAAGATTTTTCATCAGATAATATACTTTCGGTCTCTTTTTCCGGAGACGGAATTTCTAAATCAGGCTGCGTAGTTGTTGGTGTTTCAGAATCTGGCTGTGGGGTTGGCAGGGGCTCTACCTCCGGTTCACTCGCCGGCGGACTCTCCTTTTCTGTCTTTTCAGAATCTTTGCTCACGGTGTCTTCCTCAGGGGTTTCCTCAACGTTTTCGCTCTGGGTTTCATCCTCAGAATCGGTTTTGTTGGTGGTCTTCTCTGGAAATTCCACATGTACCACAAAGGTTAAACAAGTTACAAAGTCAGTCATTCTCAATCATTAGATAAATTATATATGAAATGGTGTACTTGAAAATATTGCTGTAGATAGATTTTTCAGGTGATAAGACACAAATAAGACTGGACAGTGACATAGAAATACCACCAGGAGACGTCAGCGTGAGGTTAACACTTACCTACCTATTTAGAGTAGAAGAAAACATATTTATGAGAGCTTAAGAACTGACATGTTGGGCTAGGAGGTTATAAATGAGAAACTTCTATTTACGTTTGTATTCTCCACAAACTTCTTGTAGTGAACAATTTACACTATTTTAAATAATATGACGTTTCGGTGTAGACTAAGATCTTTATCAAAAACTAAAAAGGCAAAGATAAGAAGACAGAAAAAGGAAGAAACCCATTACAACCTAAAATCACTTAAATGATTGCATTTTTAAAAGGTTTTGAGATTTTAGGTTATATTAGGATCCTTTCTTTTCCATGTTCTTTCACGTTTTCGTTCTCGATAAAGCTCTCAGTACAGACCAAAACGAAATGTAAATTTACAATAGTGCCAATTGTACTAGAAGAAATTCATGACGGATACACACCGTAGAGATTTGCATAATGCATTTGTTACGGTGATGCAGCTCGGTTGGACAAGATGATATAGTTCACGGCGTAAGCTGCTATTTTTTCAACTTCATACCACCTGACGTTTGTGGTGTAAGAAGCCTCCAATATTTGAAAACAAAAAAACACCCACTCACACGACTCTAGTATTTCGTAACTTATAACTATTTCCACCTATACTAATGAACGTACAGAAAAACTAATATGGTATAACAGAAATAAAGTAATAGATGAGAAATGAACGAAAAGAAATAAAACACACCCAAATCTATTACACTAGAGTCTGACAACTGTGTTTTCAATGTTGATATAACCCAATAAATGGATACTGAAAAACATAAAAACCTCTACCATCACTGAAGTCAGGTCATGGCTTCAGTGATGCTGATGAAAACCTGTAATGCAGCCAGCTAAACAAGTTAAATTTCACAGTCGAGTGAAGTGCAGAATTGGTCAATGCATAGTTGTAATCACGTCGAAAGCGAAATATTAAAATACAGGAGAAAAGGCGTCCCATATGCCGTTAAAACGGGACACCTGGCAACCCTATTCACATCAAAAGAAGTAAAAAGTTTCTTTGAAGAAATTTCGAAATAGGCCTAGTTTCGGAGTCACATGTATTAAAGTTCATCGTTATAAATAATGTCATATATCGAAAGGTAACGACGTAAACTTTATCGGCTTAACAAATCACATTCGAAGTAGTACCAATACCACTATTTAAGCTACGTTTATAATTGGTTAATGCAGCTTAGGGTCAGTTCTACAATCGACCGCTAAACTTCTAGTCAGCGCTAAGTTGAGGAAAAATCTGATTTTGGCCAATGAGAGTTGGCCACAACTTAGCGCTGACTAGAAGTTTAGCGGTCGATTGTAGAACTGACCCTTAGAGTCCTATTAAACCATTTAATTCCTTGACAATAAAATTCTTACGTTGGGTCTACGCAGCACTTCCTGAACTGTGATTTGCTATACCGACATCGCTTACGTCATTATGTGTCGAAATATGACGTTCTTTGAATCTCTTCAAAGGAACTTTTTTTTCTCTTGTTTTGATGTAATCACCTACCGAAGTTTAGGGTATTATTTCAGGGACACTCTGTATATTACACTTGTGTCCTATGAAGCTTTCTAATACGTGTAAATTCCATACCCACTCCACAAATGATGATGAAGAAACCTAACTGTAAAGATGTAAGAAGAGTACGGACAATAAAGGTACTACTGTTAATATATTTAGATGAAAACTAAATATTATGTAAACCAATAACGTTCATTTTGTTGTTAAATCTGCTAACTTACAAATTACGCAAATAACTTCAATAAGGGTACAACAAAGCCTGCGAAATGATAGATTTTGTTAAAAACCTTTTAACCTGTTGAATAATAGAAAAAATAGCAAGACTAACATTTTTTTGTTTGTTTAGAATTGAACTGAATTTATTTTAGGCAACTATGACTCAGGCCGTATGAATGATGGGATGAATTGGTGGAATGAAGAAAGTGGGAGAACCCCGAGAAAACCCACGCATACGGTGTTTGTCCAATACAAAGCCCACATGCCATGAGCAGGGATCGATCCGACGACCTCTAGCACCAGAGGTGAGCGCTCTATCAACTGAGTCATTGTGGCCTTTTTTTTTTTTTGTTTAGAATTGAAATTTTAATTTTACGAGGACTATTGATTTTTTTACATGAATTTTGTCACTTGGTTACCCTGATCATGGCTTTATTCATTTTGTATGCCCAAAGAAAAGATTAGAATAATTTCAGTATATACGCAGCTACCGTTACATACAGTATTTTATTTATTACTGTATGTCTCACTTAACACAAAATAATCATCGATGAAAGGAAATTTCATCTAAGTTTTTTTTTCTTCAGTATCCATTCATTTATGGCAACAATGAGAAGACAGTTGTCAGACTCTAGCGTAATGGGGTTGGATGTCTTCTTTCATTTCTCTACTACTACTACTTTATTTATGCTGTATTGTATTTCTTCAAATTTTCCCAGACGTTCATTCCTCTAGAGCAGGGATTCTTAACCTGGGGTCCATGGAGTCCTAGGTGGTACACGGATGGTTTTCAGGAGGTCCGCGAACTATTTGGAATTACTTTAGTTTGCGTCGAGTGTGATTTTTCTGGACGGAAAGGGTTACAGGTTCACGAATCAGTTACAGAAACAATGACATTGAATTTACTTATTTACCCTTTAGGCATCTAAGGTTCAGGCCGGGATAACAGAAGAGTCTAGCAGATCCTAAGTTGGAAGTACCATTCTAGCATTTACCTGGTGTGACAAAGTTGGGAAAACCTCAGTCGAGATAGTCGGTCGTTGGTATCGATCCCAGGACTTCCAAATACAAAGGCAATACTCTACCACTGAGCTACGGCCGCTCGGTAGAAACATTGTCGTAGTGACAGATAATTTGAAATTGGGAATTACTTACGTCTTTAGCTTACTAGGTGGCTCTACCATCGCGAAATAAGTCTTTTGTTTAACAAACTAATAATGTACCGTAATGATTTTAGCTGCTCTGTGTTAAAGTAGTATTGGGTTATTACTCCAATCAATGTGCTTTTTTTTAGGTGTCGTATAGCTTTCACTTGACTTTTTAAAGAAGTCCGCGTATCAGAAAAGGTTAAGAACCACTGCTCTAGAAGATGAAAGTTCTAGAGCAACTTATGAAATGTTGGGTCTTAGTGTTTGTTTATTAAAAGACTGAAGACTACGCCGCAAAATTCAAGTAGGTAAGAAGTTAAAACTTCAATCTCCTGAGTAATGCCGTTCTGTATTATTTTTCTTTTAACTGAAGGTAAACGTGATGTTTCCAATATAAATAAACCAAACAATAAAAACCCACATCTTTTGACTAAAGAATTTCCTAGTCAGTCATTTTTGTTCAAGAAATAATATTATCCTTTTTTTTTTTCATATTATTTTGAAAGCATTACAGCTAAACTGGTCAGTCAACTCACTGGAGAGGGTAGAGTTTTTACATTCGATTCATAAACGTAAAGATTAATCAGGAGAAAAAGAAGCAACTAAATACGCATAAGTTGGGATATAATGTAACCAGATGCAAAGAATGTCAAAACTATTAGGTAACACAGAGAAACTGGATTACAGGTGGTAGACAATTAATAGTAATTATTAGTTCTACGTTATTATCTTAATGAAGAGATAATAAATTGACTTATTTTTATTTATGATAATATAAGATGATGCTAATATCGACAAGAAGTTAATCGTAACTGAATCCAAACTAAAACAACGTTTATCTAAAGATGCAAATATTCAAAACGATGACCATAAGTAACGAAGTAATACTAAAATAAAATTGCTCATATTTCTTATTTCAAGAATAATTTTCCCTTAATTTATTGGTCTCATTCTAATTAAATACCTCTTAAAAGAAAGTCGTGATGCACCGAAGACTAAACGAATGCTAATTGGTACTTACCAGCGTTGATGATGATGAAATTTTATTAAGAAATATCAGTTTTAACCCCTCCACCAATTACGTATGTGGCTCCACTGTTTCACCTTTATAGATGTCCAGGCCACGTTAAGTATCAGTGAACTTTCTTTTCCTTGTTTTCTTAAGCTTATTCTTACCTTATTTCACTCCTTCTATATTTCTCACAAACAAGCATTTAGGCGTTTATTCTGTGATCATGAGGGCATTAATAGCTCTCGAAACGTTAGAAGAGACAGAAAATTACTTCTATCATTTCAAGACTACTCATCAACGCCGATAAATACCAATTAGCATTCATAAGTCTCCTCTTTGTGAGAATTACTTCATACCAAGAGAAAAAGTTAGGAACGTGGAGAATAATAGTTTTAATTCCTTACCCTCCTCCTTTTCCTTTTCTTGCTTTTTTGGTTTCCAAATTTTTGCTTTATTTACCAAGTACTTTACCTGTAACAGAAAAATTTTTTTTTTACTATCTGATATTATTATTATTTCGAATTTAGGAACACAAAAATTTAAAAACATGTATTAAAAATGTCGCTGAGACGCGAATGCTTACAAATACGCAGAATGGAAGATATTTAACTTACAAGACTCTGACATGAAAACACAGCCGTACTTTACCAGAGAAAAGAACACACGAGGGCAATTAGGAAAATAACCTCAGGTGAGATGTAAAAAGATGATAAACAAGAGTAACATAAGAATGTCGAGATATACAAAAGTTACTTTGGTACCTCTGCTACTTCTAAACGAAGTTCCATCCGCATTCATTCACTGTTCTACATTCCTTCTCAAAGGAAGTTCCCACCTGAAAGGTTAAGCCTTATCATGGACATGAGCTCGTTCTTGTCGAAACCTTTTCTGCACAGCACACAGTCTTCATGAACTCATTTCCGTACACAATAACACTCTCCGATGAATTTCGGTCGCGTTCAGTTTTTCAACATTCAATATGGCGAGTGAGATCGAGGACACCCCAAAAGCGTAGTTCGCTCTTTCATTGGATTCCTTCATGCTGACGAACTGAACGCATCCGAAACTAATCGGAAAGTGTGTGTTGTTGACGGAAATGAGTTCCTGACCAAAATTATGAGACACAGCAGACACTATACTTATATTAACTTTGGACTTGAACAGGGAAAATGCTCCCCCCAACCATTCTCCCCGTAATCATGTAATGTACGTGTATGACTCAAGTTTTACTGCTCACCGTCGCGACGGAAGAAATTAAATGTTTACAATCTGCATCCCACAAAGTTTTATGCACATTAAGATGATTATTATGACTTAGTTTGCTCACTGACTCCAATTACATAGGTACTAGGAAAAAAAAATTTCTTCATCAATCATCAATGCTTTATGTAAACTAATTAAGTTTCCTGTACGTGCAAGCCATAATCTCTCATTATAGAGTACTAAAAAGATAAAGCATTAGGATTATCTAGAGACATGGGTTCTGTCAAGGATAATCTTCAACAAAGCTTCTGGGAAATATGAAATTAAATTTAAGTGTAGGAAAATACACATAAATCAAATAGCAAGAACAATTCAAACCAAAATCAGGGTACTTAAGCCACTCTTTGGTTCTTCAACCTCTCTGTAACTCCTACTGATGGTGCTGGGATGTCACCTTCAACTTAGGCCCTGGCCGACACCTTGCCCCTACCCTATCCCGAAATGAACCTTAGGTGCCTGAAAGCCATAAATAATTTCAATTTAATTTCTACTGGCGCAGTTTTAAGGTAAGATTTTACCTTCGACTTTTAGCAACTGATGATGCTTGATGAGACCAAGGGGAAAATAGTGAGTTACGGTTTTTTTTTTTAACGTATCTTGGTAGACCTTTTCTATTTATCTAGCACATTAAGGAGACAGATTAAAATTAAATCCAGTTTGTAAAACAATCGATAACGTAAACTTCACATGTTGACGTATAGATCAGATTTGTAGAGCAATTTAACTCGACGAGAAATTCGAAGGTAATATGATCTGCCTATATTTTAAGTTTACAAATTAAAAAACGCAACCTATGCACAGAAAATTACATTACGTACGAAAAAATTAGAAAGAACCAGAACAATCCGAAACTCCACAAAAATTATTTAAGACTTAACTGTGTAACGTTTTGATTTGTACTTAACCTAGAGAACCCATTATATGTGTGATACCTATCATATTGTACTGCACAAATAATAGTTAATAAATAAATTCGTTTCGATGTCCTTGACAGACGACACAATTTAAAACTTTAAAACAAAAGCAAAAAGTCCAAGGTAGTTAAATTGTTCAACTGTACTTAAATATTTATTATGTACTTAGAAAAATCAAACTAACCTCACGTTCCAAGTTCGCAATTTTTTCAGCAATCGCCTTCAAAGTTAATTTTGGTGTATCAACTAATGACACACTAGCTTGCTCTTCCTCCATTTTGATCATCCAGTCCTTAAAATAAAAAATATTAACTAGACAAAGAAACAAAATCTTGTTATGCAGAAAAAAGTAGTTACTAAGTAAGCTTACTGTGTTCAAAATTTTCTTTAATTTTCGCTTTACCAAGTAACACAGTTTCAGACAGTCTCCTCAGTGACTACACTTCGGTGTGTGTGTGTATATATATATATATATATATATATATATATACAGGGGCTGGACAAAAAATCTAAAAACACGTCATACAGGACACGTAAGTGTGGCCCGCCACTGTACACCACGTGTTGCGGATGCCGATCGTGTTTTGTTTTCAATGTATCATGTGGACCTTCCTCTTCCGTCAGCAGTACCCAGTTCACCTGTGAGTGTCGTGGTGTGCAAGTGGTGCGGTAAAATGGGCGACCTGACAGACTTCCAAAGAGGCATGATCGTTGGTGCCCGTCTGGTTGGAGCTTCAGTGACAACAGTGGCGACCATCGTGGGGGTATCGACAGGCACTGTGTCCAATGTCACGAGGGCATACACAATGCATGGGCAAACAACGTCTGCAAAGCACAACAGTGGTCGAAAGACAATCCTGTCCGATAGGGACAGGAGGGCATTAAAACGGATTGTAGCAGCTAAAAAGCAGACCACTGCAATGAAAATTACGTCTGAACTCAATTCCGGCCTACAGAACCCGGTTTCATCAAA
>JAGDQP010011467.1:0-24184 GCA_022664845.1 Lepisma saccharinum
TGGAAAGTATGTAACAATCGCTTGCGAACAAAGCTAAGCGAAAACATCAGGAGGCAACGCATGCAACGCACGTAAAGGTAGGAAACGCTCACTAAGAAAATCCTGAGTATTGTGTTTGTATCAATAAAATGTTAATTTGATGTACTACTATCACCTCGTCCTACTACATGCACTGTAAACACTTGGTGGAGCGGGATATGTAGTATAAAATCAGGGAACACATCGCAACGCATGGAGCGCACGTATAAACACAAGAATAGCCCCGCTAAGAAATCCTGAGGATAGCACGAGGATCCTACTGATAATATTAGATTCATATTCAAATTTATGTTTACACTTTCGCCAATGCCTTAGATAACCAATGCCCCAATGCTTTCAATTTCAGTGTACTATTTGCATTAGCTTTCGTATAATGTTGCGCGCGCAGTCCATCGTTGCTCTTGAAATTAACCTGCGAAATTAATAACTTAAAGAAACGACAGAAAACCGTCGTTGCTCTAGACACGCCTTATTGTTAATTTCTGATGGCGTCATGGTAACGTATTTGCAGAGGGAAGATTTTTCTCTCTAGAGATTGCGTTGTAATCTTCAGTAAACTGAGTAAAAATATATTCTTTGTTTGATACAATCTACGTTTTTTTTTTTTAATTTTATTCTCTAAAAGCGATTTGGAATTGCTTCACTCCTGGGGATCTTTTAACCAGGGCCCTTTGTGGTGGGCCCTTTTTACTCGGGCCCTTTTGTCGCGGGGCCCTTTTGTCGCGGCGCCCTTTTGACCGGGCCTTTCTGACGTGACACCGTCCGTGATGAAAGCTATCTCGAGCTTGTCCAGTACCGGCATAGACCTCATAATGGATAGACTTATCACGCTTCCCCATTTCTGGCTGCACTTAAACTAATAGGTTTTTTTCAGTAAACGTGATTTTGAATTCATCCGCTAGGTATCTCTGGCATAGACTTCATAATAGCATATAGCGTCTTTGCCAGAGCTACCTAGCGGATGAATTCAAAATCACGTGCTCTGAACAAAAACCCATTAGTTTTAGCTCAGTCAGAAATGGGGAAGGGTGCTAAGTCTATCTATTATGAGGTCTATGGTATCGGTATAGAATTCAATGGCCAACGTTTGTTATTTCTGCAATGCATCTGAAAGTTCCTTAAACCATAGCGAATAATTTACTTCGGTTAGATAACATAAAGTTAAGAAAAAAAAACACAATGAAGCAGCTGGTAAGTTCCATCTCAATTAATGCAGAAAAAAGAGAAATTGTACCCTCATAGTCTCAGATTTTGTTCAAATTATTTTTATGGGTAGCTGAACCAGATAGAAGTAGCACCCCATCTTTTGTTTCGCCCTAAAAAAATTTTAAAATGAGTTGCAGGGTTGCCAAATGTTACCCTAAATTTCGCTCTTTTGGGAATTTTGTGTTTTCAGCCACTTTCAGGACAAATATCAGGCACCAGGTAAAAGGTAAGAGCATGAGCTTGCTTTCACATTGTAATATAGTTATTTCTTAATGAAACGACGTAAGAATTGACGAGAAATCGATATTTCAAAATGGCAATGGTTTTCACGAAAATTGCAATTTTTGAAGGTTTTTTTTTCGTGGTTAGGAACGTAATTTTTTTGCTTTTTGGTGTTAATTGTATAAAAGGCACACAGAAGTTCATAAATAACGATTCACGTCTTACGTCACTCGCTTACGTTTTCAGTATTCGACTTGCAAAGGGGGCAAAATATAGGAAATTGAGGTATTTCAAGCGCCATTTTCTCAAAAAGGCTGCTTCAAAAAATTTGAAATTTGGTAGGCTGTTAGAGTTAGATACTTGCAACAAACTCTGTAAGTTTCATTCTCGACCCGTTACTAGTAGAGTTTCTGCGGGGGTTCGAATTTAGGAACCTCTGGAACTTTCGCGTCAGAGTAGCAGACGCCATTTTGCGCTAAAACGATTCCGAATATGAATTTTTATGTAGATACCAAAAATGTTTATTTAGGAAAATTACACAAAAATTCAATAAAATTTCCGAAAAATATAATATAGGTCCGTAATAAAGTAAAAGTACGAATGTTTTGTGGCAATTTACAGCTGTATCAGTTATTTACGTCATGTTCTGCGAAAACTACTAATGCTATAATACTACTACTACTATTATTACTAATATACAAGTACTATTATTACTAATATACAAGTACTATTATTACTAATATACTACTACTATTATCCGTCCAGAGTTAAGAGTAGCTTTGGACGGATGCTCTGCTCTTATGGCAACAGCGATTCTGGTTTGACTGCTAAATAAGAAAAACAAAACTGAGGTCTCTGCAGCCGTTCTCTCACTTCGGGTTGCCATAGCTAAGAGGCAACGCTCCAGTCGCTGTTAGTTTTCGTCCCCTTTCATCCGTTAAGTTTTTCAAATGATATTATCGTTATACTAGAAAATTTAATATGTGTTCATGGACAAAGGAATTAGGGAATTCATTTTCGTACCAATGTTAAATATTAAAACTTTACGATGGATCATTGAAGAGAAGTAACAGTGCGTCAGGGGGTAAGTACGATAACTAAAACTGCAGCTGTTGTCCATACGCTGCAACAGTATGAACCAAAACCTGGATCGGTAATATTACTACGTTAGTACGTATAAGATGGCAACACGGACGGTTAAAGTGTTAGAGGTGGGGACCTTTCAATCGTCTTTATAAGGTGTGGAAGAATGCTCTTGCTAAGTTTTGTGAAGATGTGATGAATTTAGTTTCCAGCTGCAAAAATTGAACGGGAAAAACGAGAAAATACATGCTATGTTCCTTTACTAAATTTTTGACAGCTATGACGGCTCCATTTCCAGTCGGTAACAGTGCACGCCTTCATGCGATCAATGCAAATGATACTGAGCATACAAACTAAATATTCCAGAAGAAAATGCTGGAACAAAATTAAATACAGTCTGTAGATACATATTTTCTTATGATTTTATGTCACTGGCTCATGATTTTTTAGGACTCGGAACTTGATGACCTAAATGTGACCTATAAAATTACATTTCAAATGTGAAAAATATATTTGCTATTTTATGATCATATGAACAAATTATTACAGCGGTAGGCTTTTCTACGATCAGCAGGAACCTGATGTAAATTGAAAAGCAAAGCGAATTTATAATGCCAAAACTAGACAGAGTTTTGGAGAGGAAACTTTTTTCAGATCATGATTTTTTTCAGATTCCATAATATCAGATTAACTTATATTATGGATAATTAACATTTCCCAAGCTTATCTAATGTTAGGATCTTTCCTCATGGGAAAAGAGTGTCTGACTCAAACTTGAAACATTTGCAGATTCTAAAACACAAGAGAAATATTTGCTTTTGTCTATCGGACTGATCAAGAAAAGTATTATTTTCCACACTCACACTATTCGAAATTGCAGTTCACTATGATCGTCATTCATAAATTCTCAAATGAAAAAGGATCGTAGATTCCCAACAGGAATATTTCTTTATTGAGAGAAAATGCTCTCCACATCCACAGATGTTAAAGGCTGATAGTTAGGTGAACGAGGTCTCCAGGTGAAAATTCCTTTTTGTAAAAGTTCAAATTGAAATGTTTTCCTTGCAAAATATTTTCACACTTTAACATAGTTCTCTAAAATTCTCAGTTACTTCTAGTTCAATATTTCCTCCACAATCTGCAGATGTTCCTCGACGCTTTCTTGTTTTACCTGCAACTGTCGGCATGCTTTCACCGAGTTTCTCCAGCGAAGTAATTGTGGTTGCCAATATGGAAAAGTTGCTCTTAATATGAACCTGACGTCCTTTCAAATCCGACTTAGCCACCGGATCTTGGGAAAATACGATAGCAGTTGCAGGTCTATTGAAACTGTCCAGAACTGATTTTATCACGTCAAAAGTGTAAAAGTTCTGTGGACCTCTCTCACCTTCTTCGTCGTTAGTTCCTAAACCGCTTCCAGATGTTTACCGGGTGGAGAAAGGAGCAAGCGACATTTTGTTTTGTTTCTTGTATGTTTATATGTGTGAAATATGTAAGTAATTACACAAAAAGAAATATGTTTAAAAAACTATAGTAAATAATTTTTAAAATACCCAAAAAATGACATAAAAACGAGAAAATTGCCATCAAACCGTAAAACGGTAGGAAAAAAAAATACAAAATAAAAATAACGTATTCTGCTTCAGTTTTAGAGCGAAATCAGTTTTGCTTATGGTCGGCATCGTTCCCAAACATTCAAGAAAAAGAGGATAGTTATTTCATCAAATTCAGAGCTCTACTAATTATACTGTGAATAACTTCCGCTTTTCACATACAGTACAAAATGCTCTTATTCTGAAAAGGTAGTTGTTTCACTGACAAGATGCACATACATTCCTCGTATTGCGGCCCTCTAGGGTCTACTACGTTTTTTTTTTTTTTTTAATTTCGTATTCATACTGGTTTTATCACAAAATGCTTTTAGAAGTTACTCTGATACGGCTTACATCAGATTGCTGCGGAGGCGTAACGTTCGTACTTTTACTTTATTACGGACCTATATTATATTTTTCGGAAATTTTATTGAATTTTTATGTGTAATTTTCCCAAATAAACATGTTTGGTATCTACATAAAAATTCATATTCGGAATCGTTTTAGCTCAAAATGGCGTCTGCTACTCTGACGCGAAAGTTCCAGAGGTTCCTAAATTCGAACCCCCGCAGAAACTCTACTAGTAACGGGTCGAGAATGAAACTTACAGAGTTTGTTACAAGTATCTAACTCTAACAGCCTACCAAATTTCAAATTTTTTGAAGCAGCCTTTTTTGACAAAATGGCGCTTGAAATACCTCAATTTCCTATATTTCGCCCCCTTTGCCAGTCGAATACTGAAAACGTAAGCGAGTGACTTGAGACGTGAATCGTTTTTTATGAACTTCTGTGTGCCTTTTATACAATTAACATCAAAAAGCAAAAAAATTACGTTCCTAACCACGAAAAAACCTTCAAAAATTGCAATTTTCGTGAAAACCATTGCCATTTTGAAATATCGATTTCTCATTAGTGTGACGTCATATGTAAGCAATTCTTACGTCATTTCATTAAGAAATAACTATATTACAATGTGAAAGCAAGGTCATGCTCTTACCTTTTACCTGGTGCCTGATATTTGTCTTGAAAGTGGCTGAAAACACAAAATTCCCAAAAGTGCGAAATTTAGGTTAAAATTTGGCAGTCCTGCAACTCCTTTTAAAAAAAAAATTAGGGCAAAACAAAAGATGGGGTGCTACTTCTATCTGGTTCAGCTGCCCATAAAAATAATTTGAACAAAATCTGAGACTATGAGGGTACAACCGCTGCATGGATTGAGATGGAACTAGCCAGCTGCCTAATCTTGAACACGCAGCTACAGAACGTGTCGCGCGGCTTTTTGCCACTCACGTTCTCTAGAACACAACCAGTTTTTCAGAAGGGGGGGAAGAAAGCGTCATCATCGGAGGTTAAGAAAAAACATACCCATTTGCTTTCATAGGTTTAGAGCACGGACAACAGGTAAAAAGGAATAAATGATTAATCCTCTCGGAGTGAGAGGCCGACCGTGGTAGTCGTGTGGTCTAAGACATCAGTCCAGCATCTTCAAGGTTCTCGGTTCGAATCTCGCCTGGGACATGGATGGGTGTGGAATCTTAACGAGCCGAAGCCATGAGTTACTAAAATGAATGAAAAAAAAATAATAAAACTCTTTAGAGATATTTTTTCCGTAAACAATTCGTACTAAAAAGTAAACAATAATTTTGTTTACGTATGACTAAAAAGAAAAGCATGGAGTGCACTCTCATGTACACTTGTACAGTCACTTTATAAATTCTTGAATTGTACGCCCCATGCTTTTCTTTTTAGTCATGCATAAACAAAATTATTTTTTTACTTTTTAGTACGAATTGTTTAAGAAAAGTATGTCTTTAAAAAGTTTTTTATTATTTTTTTCGAGTTACTTCAGTGTTCGGACACTTTTTATCAAGCTAATGTTCGTGACCCAAATCCTAAAGTGTTCTGCAACGAGTCAAACGACAGATCGTTGCAGGGTAGTATTTATTTTAGGATAAATAAGTCCATATTTAAAAAACAAAATTAAAATATGCTTTTAAAATATATAAATATATGAAAGTAACAATGGAATATTGTATTGCCAGTTGTCACCCAACGTACGTTGCTGTGCTAAATTTCATCATTCTATAATGTCGGGAAATGAGTTAATTAATGTTGCAAGATTTAGGTACACAACGAAGGAAAACTACACAAAAATCTGTAAGAAAAAAAAAAGCCTACAAACTTTACGAAGTTTTTGTTTTCGGGACGAGAAGATTTTTAGACTTTTCGTAGGATTCACTTTGAATCAACACATCTCAGGTTGTTATTCACGCAGAACAGTAAATAATGTTTCTTTGTTTCTGCCAGGGACTAAGGAATGAAAACTGTGCTGAAGTTGGACAAATATTTTAGGGTGCAATTATGAAACCATAAATTGATACAAAGATAATATATATATATATATATATATATATATATATATATATATATTTATATAAATCTATATTAACTTCATTTTACAATAGCAAAAAGATAACATGAAAGATGTGATTTAAGAAGCATCATAACAATGGTTAAAACACGCGTGCCATGGCCGAATTAACCCATCTGGAGGCTAGAAGAAATGTGTGGTCCCTGCTGACTTCATGTAATAATACACAGTGTACATTTCTGTGAAAGCACAGTAAGAAAGTTAAGGGAATACAGGTAGTTCTACGACATCAACCATGTCATGCATTATATGATATTATAATGGAACGTTCCAAATGCATAAAAAAACGTACACTACATATTATGTAAATGTAATAATCAGACCCATCATTTAGGGTGGGTAGGGAGGGGCAGTTGCCCCTTCCCCTGGAATTTTGATTGAAACTTCTCGTGGCAAAATTCGCATGATAGAAAAAACCTTTCCTGCGCCATGTACTGCGATTAAACAGATTCGATTTACTTATAATCGAATTACTTATTAAAATAGTTTCATTCCTAGCACCTATTCGCATGGAAAATACTGCCACTCTGTTTTCCGTGTTTTAATGCAAGTCAATAAAGAAATATATATAGTGTATGCGAATCCACCTCAGTTTATTTCTGTTTCATTTTAAATTTTTTCTCGAAAGTTATATATTTGTAGCAACTAGTTTACAGAAAGAAGACAATCATAACCTATTTAAATTTTTTAAAATAATTTTTATTTGTCACCCTACATCTACGTACTTTCTAGTTAGTACACTTGCATTTCTGTTTAGTTTATCTCTTAAAAAGATTCTTCAAACGAGTGCAGATACACGTTAAGGAGCGAAATTTTTACTCTTTTTTTCGACGAGAAAGTATTTTCCTTTAAAAAAAAATATTGAATTTCAACCAACAGTAGTGGCTTTTAACGAAACCCTATCGCTTTGGATATAAAATGTGAACTTTTGATATGGAATTATGATGCTTAAACAATGTGATGCATGCGTTCTTCAAAATTGAAAGAAAGACTTGTCATCCTCTTAAAGTGGTTCACAATGCAGCATGGGTACTAGTTAACATCGTTATCAGTCATTTCTTTTTTACAGCGTTGTTTGAAGTTAATCGTGTTTAGTTTAAAATCACAACAGAAGACCTGATAATTTTTCTCAATGACAAAAATATACCACAAGAGGAAGATATATACAAAAAACACCTTTGAACGTCGTTCTTAAGTACCTGACGGGACGATAAAGGTCCTTTCGAAGGCGTTATCACGCAATTGCCCAGGCTGGCGCAGGCGTTGGATCGTTGGCCAGGGTATAATTAACTCCAAGTTCAATTTTTTCTCCCTTCATTTCTCATTAATCGTTTCCCTTACTACTTGTGAATAAATGCTACCTTCTGCTTCTGTTTTGCATTTTCAACATTTTATTGTGTAGTTTTTATTTTCAAACGAAGAAAATTTCATCTCAAAACAATGAAAATGTCTGATGGACTACGCCTGGAAACTCATTCAAAGAGATTATATTTCCATCAAAAAGAACTACCATAGAATCACAGATTTATTCGAGCAGAAAGTTCTAGTCTTAACTCCTATGAAAATTTGCTGTAAAGACTGGTCCGTCTTTCCGCTTTCGAAAGATGAAATACTACTCTCAATTCGAGCGGAATGTCCACTCTTCCGAATTTGGTGTGTAGGTTGAGATATACATTAAAAATAAATGCACTGTAAAAAATTTCAGAAACATTCCTGAAGAAAAAAAAAAAGCGACAACCTGGCCGCCTGAAAATCTCCAGTAACTAAACTAATAAAAACCAAATATCGTTCAGTTTCTCAATGATATTGGGAGAAGAAAAGACGAAGCGAGATTTGAAGTCCAATTATAGAAGTCTGGCGTATTACAAATTGGGATCACGCTGCCAGTCACAAGAAAACAGTAGGTAGTGTAAGAAATTCATTGCCCGGACACCAAAAACATAAACTAGAATACTCCCACGACTTACGCCACGTTTTATTTACTTTTCTATTTGTCAATTAGCCATCGTAATGTCCATTCACGGAGATGTGCGAAAATAAGCGATCAAAATGGAGGCTACAAACCCTTGATTTGCATTACATGATTGCATGTATGGTTAATTTAGAAAACTGTTTTATCTTTTTACGTAAATCACACTGTAACTGCACACCGAGGCATTCCAATTACATAAAATAAATTATTCTGTGCTTTTTAAAGGTTCTTGGCGATAACTATAAATCCTGACATCTCAGAAACATTAGCGGATGTATCAAGGGACTTAGAGTGTGTTCGACTGGTCTGATTCCTGGAAATTATTATAATGCTATTGCTGGGATGTTGACATAATAAAGAAACCCTTTCCTTTCTGTTGTTTCCGCCCTCTTCAGTCACTTTCTAATAGTTGCGAAGAAATTATACAGTCATATATTATTTCATTATGTCTGGAGCTTCTACATCCTTTTCGTCTCCCTTTTCTATTCCTAATTCTTCATCGGATAGTTCAGTTCTCTTTAGATACTTTCAAATATTTTTATAATTTTGGGTTACCATCCCATCAGGTCCTTCAATCGCCAGTTTTTGTTTTTCCCCAGCTCAAGGAATGTTGTTTGATTTTCTTCAAACGTTCTTTTCATTGGTTTCTTCCCTAACGCTATTTGTGTTGTATTTTCGGACATTCTTCCTTAAGGTTTTATTTATTTCTAAGAATTCAGTTCTCGTTATGGTATTTCCCCCTTTTCTATTTTCCGTTTTTCTTCATCAAATTTTGTTTCTTCCGATATTTTACCCACCTTCATCATCCTGCTATTTATTTTGGTCTCTCTCTTTATTATTCCAGTTCGTTATTTTTTTCCGCAATTGATATCTCATTAATCTTCTATCTCTTTCCTGGTGCTGACTATGTTGATTAGTTCTATATCAAATTTCTGTCTGCTTTTCCCTAGCTTTTTTAATCTAATATGGCGGCTTTCTTCTGATAACCTTCTTCTCTAATCTAGTGTGTATTTCAAACTCCCATCTCACTATCACGTTTGCTCGAGATTTTGAAACTGTTCAAAACACACATCTTGAGCAATTTCCCAGTTATTTGATAGAATATAACCTATTTTGTCTTAGGCTGCATTTCTGCCTTCCCATGTTAATTTAGCAGAGTTTTCTTCTTAAAACATGCACTCGAAATGAATCGTTTATTGCTTTCTGAATACTGTGTTAGTCTCTCTTCGCTCTCCTCGTTCTTCTTTCTTGTTTCTTTTGCCACATCCAAACTTTCCCACTTTCCTGTCACTGTTCCGCTTAGTCCCTACTTTTGCATTGAAGTATCACATTGCTATCTTATAATGCGATTTACAACTATCCAAAATCTTCTGTATATGCTCGTATATATCTTCAACTTCTACTGCCAAGATTCGCATCCTCCAACCACCTCAAACCCGCAAACTCTACCCAACACTTGTTGTGTACCTAATTCCCTTCGGCAGATTAAATACGTGTGTATGATCGTTTTTTCGGTTCAGGATTTTATACAGTTCAACTTACCCGCCCTAACCTCCCTATTAGTTGATGGTATAACTACCAGATATATTGTGGGTTCTCATATGCATACCGAAGGATCGATCTGCACCAAATTTTTCACGGCTGCTTATTACACTAAGACTAGTCCGAACATACTAGGGTAGTCAGAAAGTAAGGATCCCTAATTAATATATAATTTTATATTCTATATATTAAGCTACCTCTTGGTTGGGTGAAGAGAAGCGACTACATTAATTTTAAGGAATGAGACCTCGATATACAGAAAATCTCTCACAGGTGCCAAGAAATATAAGTCACCCCCAAGGATATTAACATTTTCTCGCTACAATTTATTACAAAGTTTAAGGGGAGTGTCAAGGGATCAGCGAATTTGTAAATATTTTTAGTATATCTTAATGTACGGAATTATAACATTCAGAATATTCCACGTGAATCTTTTAATCTACTGTGTACTACGTTCATAATATACTGGGAACAGTTTGTCCAAAGATGGTACACATGAAAAACGTTGGAGTATTCTATTCCTTAAAACACACACACACTTCAGTGCGAGCGGTCCGGGGTTCAATTCCCGGTGGGGGCTTCGGCTCTCCTCTCCCGACCCGTCTGATCAGCGTGGGAGTAGTGACCAACTCCTCCCTCCGGAGAGAGGCCTCATCCAGTAGTGGATTGAATATGGCTGTGATTTATTAAGTAGGCGTCGGTAAATTTTTGACCCCCTAGGAAAAGCTGAAATAACGAGCCTGGTAATAATAAAAAAATGAGTGACTCAGAAATCTGTTTTCGTAGCTTTCGTCCTAGCGAAGTCCTTTCTCATATCCTGGAAATCGAGAGAACTGGTCACCTCATTTTCAACTGATAACAAGGCGAGAGCGGAAATGCGTTCTTGTTCCATTGTAGCAGTAATTTGTTCTTGATCAGGGCTAATTTGGATAATCCTCTTAGCTTCACAATTCCCGATTAGTATTGACAGGAAAGTCCGGCAAGCAATATCACCAAAATCATTTTGAAACATTTATTCGTATAATTCGATTGGTGAAATATTAGCAGCCTTTACTTTGAGGGAACACTTCAAATATTCACTAAAATGAAGAATTTCAGAGCGAAAGCTTTCTACATCAAGATCACCTCGGTATTTTTCACAAAGTTTTGACGTTTCCGTTAGGAGTTATTTAGCTTCTTGCTTCACTATATTGTTTGTTGAAAGATCAGAAAAGATCTACTACTTCCCATCTCTTTTTTAGTTCTGTTTGTAGCTTTTTAACAATTATAATAAGTAACACACGATCTTTCTCCATCAGGGAATCTTCTTATTTTACGTGTCCTTTCGTCGCTAAACTCTTGATACACATGCTCACTTGAGCTTCTACCTTGGCTTCATATTCATCAAAATTGTCCCTAACATGGCTGAAACACTGAATCAATGATTGTATTGACACCCGCCAATTAAGTGCAGTCCAGGCTTTTGCAAATATGTGTTAGTTTTTTTCCATTCAAGACAACACGTCATTCTAGAAAATAACCAATATAGCTGTCTCCAGTTTTGTTAGCTTTTCCCAAAGCGATTCCGCTTCATTTCTTGTCTCTGCCTTTTCTTCTTTCTTCTTGACAATTTCTTCAAGTGACACGTAAACGGCATCAAAATTCAGTCGAACAGCTGATATTGTTTCCTACCATCTAGTGTCTTAAGTCGACCATTATTCTTCATAAGAATGTGCCAACGATGAGTAGAAGCTAAAAAAAAAAAAAATAATAATCATACAGTCATTGTAAAATTAAAAGAAAATCAACTGATTAAGAATTTCTCTGCCTTGTTTAGTGCCACGAAGGAAAATATGAACTACGATTCTGATACACTACATTCGATCTTTTTTAAAAACTGATATATGCTAATTTATTAAGACGGTTGATATAATAAACGGAGAAATTTGTTTCATATTTCTTGGTCATATTTTATCTTTTCCTGTTTTCTGTTATAATTCTTTTTAGACAGTCAGGTGAGATTTTGATCCGAGTGGAGGCCCCCGTCCACCTGGAGGCCCGGGGCTACAGCTACCCTTAATCCTACCCTGACGCGTATCAAGAGCGAATTAAAAATTAAAAATGGTCGCTAGTAGTGAATTATTGTTTGAACAATAAATATGTAGTTAATATAAATTGCCACGACAAGAGTGCAGGACCGTGAGACTACTAACAGTTCAGATTAAATGTATTGTCAAAATATATTTCGAAAATATTTTCGAAATTATTGCCTGTGTACCAGCGTGAATTTATGCCGGCACTATCGAGGTTATAAATTAATTATGCCGGAACTCCGTTCCGACGTGTCCCCGTTCCGGCCTAGCTTTAGCGCTTAAGAGACCAACTTCATATACCGTACAACAGAGAAATCTCCTTGCAATCTGCATTTCCCGAAGTCAGTTTAAAAAAATAAAATAAACTGCGTTGCAATGGGGAGGATTTCATCGACTGTATTTTTCTGGCAAGACCCATGTGCCTGGAAATCTTCAGGAGTGAAAACGAATCAAAATTTTTTGAGGCGTAATTTCCAGGCGCTTATCTGCAACTTGGTTTCGGGGAAGGAGGGGGTCCAAGGTCTTTCTGAGTGTGAAATTTGGGTAAAATACATATCATTATGCCTTTCTTTTGCCAAATTTTAGAATAATGTTACCAAAAAAATCGGGTACGTCCCTGGTAATTTCTTGTGTGGTATGTCAGCACCCCTGTTGTAATTGTAGTGAAGTAGTGAATGGAAGTAGTAGTGAATGAATAGTAGTAGGAAACCTTTTTTATTTGTTATACATCACACCACAAGAAGGAAACTGTTGTAAAGAAAAAAAAACATTTTAAAATCCCGCCCTACTGGAGGCCCCCTCCCGCAGATCGCTGCCAATATCATGAGTAATTTTAATGAAGCTGGTCTGAAACCCAACATTTCCTGTAGGTTTCGTCTTTTTCTACCTCATAGCTAGGGGAAATAGCTCCGTAGATACGTAAGATAAATTTCCATCGCGCAACGCTCAGCTCATAATAAACGCACAGCAATGACAGCTCCCTCGTTTAACTCAAAATAGACCATAGAATTGGACGACATAAGTGGAGCAGGATAAGGTAAAAAAAAGTGAAAGATCCCCTTTTCCCGGATTTCGGCGCTTCGATCGACATAAAAATCCGTATAAACTTTTATTCTTTCTTTATGCATCATATGGTAACACTGTTGCATTTAGATGTTGTCGAAGTTATATAGCGTTGTAAAGTACATAATATTTTCACTTACTTACTACATGTATAACATACATTTATGTTTTGACATTTATACAATAATAATTTTATAGCTAAATATCAGAAACATAGTGCTTTATAAATTCTTAGTCTTAATCTAAAATAGTAATATCAGAAGAAAAACGTTATTGCCTTATTGTCGGCTAGAGTTTTCGTTATACTATTCACTATGTCTTTGTGAATCATATGGCAATTTTATTGCCTTTAGATATAGTCGAAATTACGGAAATATATACGTACTTGTTTGTCATTTTTACAGACATATTTTACTTTACATATATAATGATTCTTTTAAAGTGTAACTATCTCACAAACAGAGTGTACATAAAATCAGTAAGTCATAAACCAAAATATTAAAATCAGGAAAATGACCGTATTGCCGGTTAAAATTTTCTAAAATATACAGGCGTAAGACATGCATAAGATTCAGTCAATGACAGTAAAACATAATTAAAAGATTTAGAACTAAGCTATAACAAAAGATAAGCACAAATCTGTTAGGAGCAAAATGTCAAGTTAATCATTAAAAAAATGAAAAATCAATTCTATGTTTAAGTTATAGTTGTTTTGAAACATTTTGTAATTTCGTAAAATGCTAGAGCAACACGTACTATACAGAAAGAATCAGTAATAAGTTAAGAATAAAACTTGCTAAATTCTACAGTGGACAAGAAATTATATATTTCATTCCAGTCATAACCCTCACACTCTATCATAATACTTTTTAATTCTTTTTAAATTTATTAAAATGGAGTTCCTTTGTCTCAGATGAAGGCTTTTACATGAGAGCGATTTTCCGAGCCACTTATTTATTTGACAATTTTGCATTTTAAAGATTAATATCGAAGTAGAAAACTCACACTTCCACACAGAAAACTTCATAACCGAAGTTCAGTCAAGGATTGGAGTATGTGAAATTACTGCTGAAGAATATTCAAACAGAGAATTGAAGCAGATATGCTGGGAGGAGCTTGTAAATACTTTTATCAATAAAGAAGATGCCTCGCCTACAGAGAAAAACGAATTTGGGAAGTTCTACATTTGTAGATACAATAAACAATAAATTGATATAATTTATTTATGGTCCTTTGGCATTTCAGACTCGGATCGGGATAGGGTAGAGCAGAGGATGTTGCGAGGTAGTTGTCCAGCGCCTAGCTTGTAGATACCATCCCGTCATTTGTCTGGTGCTACTGAGGAAAAAATACTGGAAAAACCTTGATTGCAGTTAAATTTATTTATAGTCTTCAGGCATCTAAAGCTCAGACCGGGATAAGGGAGGGGACAGAGCGGGAGGTATCAGCCAGAACCTAAGTTGAAGGTACCAACCCAGGATCTGCCTGGTGTGTCAAAAGAAAAATCTGGAAAACTGCAGTCAAGATGGCTGCTGAAAATGAACCCAATACCTCCCGAGTGCTAGCTGAGCTACAAGGTATTGTAATGTGAAAATAATCCTCATCTAAACATTTCTTTTTGCATGTATTTTCTATCATCACTTTTCGCTCTTGTGATTGAAAAAAAAAAAATTAAACTCCAAGATGTCACCTAAAAAAAAATTGAGTAGCTGTTACACAGCCTAAACGACTGAAGCTAAAAAAGCGAAACTTGGTACGAAGGTACATCATCACCAGTAGATTAAGTAAATATTACAAAAATTTGAAAAAGTCGCCATCTTGGATACAAAATGGTCGCCAAAATGATTTCTTCATGGAATACACAGCCTAAGCGGCTGGAGCTAGAAGAACGAAATTTGGTGTGACGGTACACCATCACTAGCAAATTACGAAAATATTACAAAATGTCTCCAAAGACGCCATCTTGGATCCAAAAATGGCGGACCCCGAAAATTCATTTTCAACACCGTTTGAGCTAGAGATAAGAAATTTGGCATAAAGGTTTGTTATCAAGAGTAGTTTAGGAAAATATTACTGCATTTTAAAAAAATCGCCATCTTGGTTTCATTTTTGACTCGGATCGAGCTAGAAATATAAAATTTGGCATGAAGGTGTACTACTAGAAATAGATCACGGCAATGTAAGAAAAATGTTGAAAAAGTCGCCATCTTTAATCCAAAATGGCCGCCCAAAAATAGTGTTTCAAACTACTGAAGCTAATGAAACGAAATTTGGTATGTAGGTGGACCACCACGAGTGTGTTAAATAAATGGGGTAAACTTACCGTATGGGGACAGATCTGCAGCATGGGGGCGCAGTCATTATTTCCTCCGATGTGTCGTTCAGCTTCCAGTACTATGGCACTTTGAGTACGTAATTTCAGCCTACTACAAGTTAGCCCATTCACTTTCAGTCGAAAAGAACTCCTTTCTCTCGGTGACGGGCTATAACTGGTTAACAGATTATTCAAATTTCTAACCTAATTTATTTATTTTGAAAACATGAAAACGTTATATCAGTTTTCTGTCTCTGGCTATGGGTTTCTCTGTCTGATAGTCTTAATTGTATCGAGTATGTTGACTCTCATGTTCGTATATCCACACCAGTCAGTTCGTTTTTTAAATATTGTAGTATCTCATCAAAAGTTTCAATGCTCATTCGCGTGAAATTAAAAATATTTTTCGAATTCTGTCGCAGATTATTGTACAGTGTGTAGAATATTCATTTCGTTGATCGATCTTGTAGTAATAGATGCACCCAAAATTTACTTTACCTCCACTTTCGGCGTTTACGTAAACGTGAGAACAGAGAAACAACAGTAGCTACTTCTTCCAGCTCCATTTTCGAACTCGTCGCACTGTTAGTGGCGCTACCACCGTTCCCCTCGCTGTGTAGCAAAATTTCGTAGTCTGAATCAATTGGACCCAGTATTCAAATACTTGTTTCTGTATTATGTTTCAAAATGTGGCATCGTGTGAATCCGACGTATAAAATATTTTGAGAAAATAATAAACAGAACATTTTAGAGATAATATGTTGAAGCTCGAAACAATTTTCTGTAAATACCTACTTTGGAGCTGGACGCTGCCGAAAGAGAAAAATATACCAGACTGATTTATTTCAATTATCGCAAATTGCAATCGTTAGCATAAAAATCGAGGAATTTGGCCAACGTGAGTGCGGTGATATCTTAAAAATAATAGGCAAGCAAGAACAGTGTAATCACAAAAAAATGTAGATATATTGCCCATTGGCCAAGTACTAGTCGTCATAAATATGGTTAGTGAACATAGTTAATGTAAATTTTACTACCACTTTGCCAAAATTACTATTTTAGAAATTATTATAATACCTTCATGAAATATACTAATTTCGTTTTTACTTGATTTTATGAGCAAGGAGCGTATTGCACGCTTGTTTGAGGGAGGAATTATTCTTGTTTTCCAGTTTGCAGTAAAAGGATATCGAACATTTGATATAATTTTTTGAAGAAAAAACATGATACTTATTGATATTCATCATTTCCTCGTATAGTATCAAAAAAATCGTAGCAATCGTTTTCACAAATGTTATAAGTACCTAGGTACAGCCTAGAAGCACTTTTACATCTTGAAAAGTAGCGAAACTATATCGTTTCTAGTGATAAGCAAAACAAGATCAGCACCAAGACATCAATGAATACATATATATATATTATGTATTCATTGCTACTATGGTCTTACATATGCCTCCCCCCCCCTACCTTCGGTCTTGGTCTTCAATGTTGAGTCTGGGTCTTGCATACCGAATACCTAGACTGCATGACCGATTTGCTTATCACTGATAGTAATGAAGAAAACAAGACCAAGACATAATAATAAAACTTTTTTTTACAAACTTTCTCCACATTATGATTGAGAGCGAAACTGAATTGCAAACATTATTCATTGTTACAAATCTTACATAAGTTTTTCGAGAATGATATAAAACGTAATGCTAACTGGCTATTTATTAACGTCAGAAATAAAGACGGATATTGTAACTCAAAAATATGAAATTTTGTGACTCGCTTTCCTCGCTGGGGGCGCCAAGGTGCGCTATAGATGCCAAGGGACAGTAGCCCTAAATCAATTCAGTTCGATCTGCCTCCAATAAATGCTCGTTCCAGGATCTCCTAAAAGAGAAACTGGAAAAGATCCATTTCATTACATTCTCTTTCAATAAACGTTATTATACTGAGAAAGGGAATAGGGTAAATCTCAATAATAATAATAATAATGTACGCTTCAGCATTGGGAAAAAAATGCACTTTGAGGCTTCATAGCTTGAGGACTAATGACGCAAGAAAAAGCGTTTTAGACATTTCACAAAAGAAAAATCAGATTTGTCATTTGAAATAATAATAGCATTAAATTCAAGAACAAATTGCTGAGCACCGTGGTTCCGTGGTAGGCCGTTCTCTTCCCAGTCGGGATGTCTTGGGATAGATTTTCGGTTCAGTCACCCTGACTGGGGCTTTTTCAGTGTTTTCCTCAGACGCACCAAGTAAATACACGGATGGTACCTTAGAAATATCTGGCCCACCTCCTGTTTTACCTATCCCGGCTTGAGCCTGCGACACCAAAAAGCCATAATTCAAGAACCAATTCGATATCCGTTTCCGTAATATTGTAACTCGGCTTCCAGATTATCGGTATATCTCATTCTCTCTGGTAAATCCATCGCACAATTTCTGCAGTCTTGAATTAAGTAACTTCTTTATGACTAGCTTGAACGCTATGAAGCTTCCAAGTTTAGTTTGCTGCACTTTCCCATACTCATAACTCAAAATCGAATAAGTTCGAAGCTTGTGAACATAAATAAACAAGTCGTCTTCAAAAGTTTAGAATTGGTTGCTAGCTGTAGAAACAAAGGTTCCAATATTTTCAGCATGACAGGGGTTCACTTCCACACCTACCATAGCTTTAAAAAAAATGTTGCTTGGGAATCCCGAAGCGAGCCTCCGTAGCTCATTGGTAGAACGTTGGCGTAGCATTCGGGAGGTCGTGGGTTCGATAACAGCGGCCGACCATCCTGACTGAGGGTTTTTCCAGGAGTCTTCTTCAGTCAGGCAAATGCCGGGATGACACATTCAACTTATGCCCTGGTCAGCACCTTCCCGAATCCTTTCCCTCCCCTCCCCTATCCTGGCCTGAGCTGTAGATGCCTAAAGGCCATACATAAAATTTAATAAATCATTGTGAATCTCATGTAAATTAATATTCATCAAAATATATTTAAAATTATTATAGCTATACAGTACTTACTTTCCACTGTTGCTTTCTTCTCGTTTCTTATGTTCCTGTAGTCAAAATCCCTTACGAATCTTCTTCGGTCGGCAAGAATAATGAGCTTTTCATTTTCGTTTCAGCACTCAAAATATTTTCGTTCCTATCCATGTTGTCCATGTAAGTAAAACGAAGCAACTGAAGAGAGGGAGTGTCGAGTGATCCTATCGCTTACTGCCGCGGGCGTTGTTATCGTTAGAAGTAAGCAGCGAAAAACATTCAAGTCACCCACCCTTGCCAACATTTCAACAGCAGGTGTGCAGATGGAATGGTCAAATGCAACGATGCCGCTTTTTCAAAGTAACAAACTGACACTGATCTATTGAGTATGTTGAAATTGTGAGACATACCACTCATAGATATGTATTTCCTCTAGATGTGGGTAAAATTTGAAGTTTGTAACGTTAAAAATAAGGGATAAAATTGTAAAAAAAAAAAACACCCACACACACACACACACACACACACACACACAACAACATTGCAATGTTTTTCAAATGGGCTAATGTTAGAGGGAGTTTAGGGTACCAGAACACCTTAAGAGAAACACAAGTAATTTTTAACCTAACATTGTGTGAAATAAGTAATGTTCCTTTATCCTGTACCTTAGTAACCAGCATGTTGAATAAATTTAGAACACATGTAAGAAACATGAACTTCGATATTTAATTCTCGATGAGTTACAAATTTGCAAAGTAGGGATTAATAATATTCATGTGTTTTTGGTAATATGTTTACCAAAGCGCGCATGAGTATTATTTATTCCCAATTTGCAAATCTGAAACCCCGTTCAAACTCAAATATCAAGGTTCAGATGTCTGCCGTAGTTCGGGAGTTCGTGGGTTCGATCCCAGTGGCCAACCATCCTGAGGTTTTCCCAGGTTTTTCCTTCAGTCACACCAGGCAAATGCTGGGATGACACCTTGAACATAGGCCCTGGCCGACACTTCCTGAATCCTTTCCCCTCCCCTATCTCGGCCTGAGCCTTAGATGCCTAAAATCCAAAATTCACATTCAGTTCAATATTCTTTCTTCAAAAACGGCGGCCATTAGTTAATCGACGGGGATAGAAATTTCAGATGGACTGACTCGTGGTTTGTATAAGATCGTGAAACCCTTTGTCTCATCAATAGTTTGCAACACTGTGGTATGTGTTTTAAATGTTCTTTATCATCGCTAGATGTCAAATATCCAAGGCAATAACACGGCGTAGTGCCATTGAAAGTTTAAACTTTATACCTTGTTGGCAACACTATCAAACCGGTGAAATCCTGTTTTCACTCCCGATGTCCACCATGTTGCTAGAAACAAATGTCCGCAAACGGAATTTTCATTCAATGAGTCATTTCTGACTTAGTCGCATACCAATAATGGGGAGAGGGTCAACGACTGACCCCAGCCTGGCTATTTGTTATTAACTTCTGAAATTTGCTGAGTTATGACTTGAAATTTGGTGGCATTTAAACATAACCTAACCTTAGTTAAGCTCATAAAAACTTCTCTACCCACGAAATAGGAGGGCAACAAATATAGTTTTTATTGCATGCCCATGAATTCCTTAGCATATACATTCGTTTTACCGTAAACGCATAATTTATTATGTTTTTTATTCAAATTTGCAGCAGGAGGCAGAAGAGCTATATTTAGTAAATATTCCTGTGCAATTATATAAGAAGTCTGTCAAGATGGTAACATATTTTAGAAAATAACGTAGTTAAATTTTACACAATAAAATATTGCCATTTTCTTTTTATTTGCACTAGTCTTCATCTTACAAGTACATCTTCTCCAGACACACGGCCAAGGAAGACGATATTGCCATTAGGAAGTGTCGAAGTGTTGTTGCAAAACATGTATTGAATTTCCTGAAGTAAACAAGTTAGAGTAATAATTGTTTTGCAAATAACAACTAATTTAGTAAATTTAGCGTGGCAGATTCTAGTAAAAATTCTACATCCATGTATTGTAATTTAGAGTAATATTTTTATCAACCTTTTTTTTTATAGAAAAAAGAACAATGGAAGATTTTCATGAGCGCGAGGCGTAAGTGGAATAGACTAGGGATACTTTTCCGCTACGTGTATGTTTACTATAGTTTATCATATTTCACCGCATATTACTTATTTTTATCGTGCAATTTAACACCATTATCTCCAAAAAATAATATTTGTAGATAAATTAGGTTCGTTGGGGAAAAATTCGAAAAATTTTTATAATAAAATTGTTGAAATAATGCTATAAAACAAAGCATTTTTCCCTCGAGAACTCGCGTGTCCTCCGTGCCCCTCTCTAGGTCCGCCACTGATAGATAAATTAGGTCAGTTCGGAAGCAAATAGGAACATTTTCTTCGATAAGTTGTTCAAATAATGCTACAAAATATAAAACATGTTTCCATTAAGGGGGCGCGGGCTCCCCATGCCCCTCTCTTGCTACGCCACTGTAAGATAACTTAAAATACATATTTTTGCCCTATATCCTTCTAAGATATTCAATTACACATATCTTGCCTGATTTTGTATTTGTAAGGCTAATTACAATGATCAGAGGTTTGGGGTCCGGAGCTGGCCTTCCTCCCTCTATGTGTTTATCGGTGCAAATTTAGCATTGGTATGTGACTGTTATTGAGAATATTCATTCCTTCCCATTGCTAGGCGTCGACTTTGGGCTCAATGTTAGAAACGCTATATCTCCAAAACGAAGCGGAATTTCGCCCATGTTCATAGGAACTTGACTTCTTTCGATATCAGGAATAACCTTCTTGCTTTATTCTGAATCACCGTATATATATCCTTTATATAATGGCTGTGAATTTCCAGGTTTCTCCCCCATCTTTTCATTCGCACCTTAAATTTTGGTATTCCCCATATCTTACCATGTTCTATCAGGTTCGGACTTCAGCGACAACACATCGTGACCCTCCCTTTGGAGCACTGAAATGTGCTCTTTTTTTTTTCCGTAGATGAATTTCTTAAATAGTCATTGAAGAGCTTCAGTTTTAGAAAGATCGCTCAACAACAGCAGCGGTCACAGGAAGGAAAAGAAATAATACACATGCTGTCATTATATCCGGGAAACTTGAGTCTTAGATATTTTCCAATAATCAGGTTGTCAGACGCCCAATAGTGTTAAGTCAGTAGCAACATCTTATCTTGACTGTACTTTACAACAGTCTTGCAAATTCATCTTTTAATAAGTTAAATAATAGACTTCGCTCAAAGCTGTTCACAACAACGTACATTCCTTGAAAGCGTTTGTGTAAGTTTGAAATGATAGTCAGCAACCAGGGATTTTCCCAGGTTTTCGATATAAAGGGGTGGTGTAATTATTCGCTAGGGCTGTGTGTTCAGAAGAAAAGTTCTCATCAAACAAACAAACAAAAAAAAAACACTCCTTTGAAGAAATGTAAAAAAGCGTAGTTTCGGAACTAGAGGCATCGTCATAAATGACTTAATATCTCGACAAATAATGACGTAAGCGATGTCGGTTTAGTAGATCATAAAAGAAGTTTCACCTGAGCAAAGTTTATGATTGAACTGACTCATATACTCCTTCCCAGTTCTAAGAACCTATTCCTTCTTGGATTCTTTAGCCATTTATAAAACACATTTACTCTACATGCTTCATTTTTGCAAAGTGAAATGTGCAGATTGTAGACTTGCAGAGTATTTTCATGAAATAGGGCTCTGTTTCTAACAGTTACTACTATTGTATCCCCAGCCTCGTCCGATAAGAGAATGAGGGGAGGGAAGTGCAACAAAGGTTGAAAGCTGTGAAACTGGTGTTGTAAACATTTTGTGTGAAAGAAATGGGCAGCTTCTTGTTTATTTACAGAATGTCAGATCACTCAAGGGGAAAATGAGGGAATTCTATTGTAGTGTCTTACTAAGTAATTATCCAGTAATCGGCATCACAGAAACGTGGACGACAAGTGGGCATTACAATTCGGAATTGTTCGATGATAGATATGTAGTTTATCGACAGGACCGCAATAGTGAAATAACAGGGAAAAGAACGGGTGGCGGTGTTCTTTTAGCTGCCCTTCGCAAATATAATCTTCAGGTAATTGACTCTTGTGCTTCATAATTTGAATACATTCTTGCGAAACTTGTTTCTAATGGTGTCACCATATACATTTGTATTGCATACTTTCCACCCAAATCGAAAGAAGAATTATACGAAAATTTGTATCGCAGTACAGAATGTTATTGCCCATTTGGAAGCACTATTCTTCTCATGGGTGACTGGAATTTACCGGAGGTAAGAAATGCAGATTTTAATTTTGCACTTTCTACAGAAAAATCTCAAATGCTTTGGAACTTCAGCACTTGATACAATATAACTTCTTACAATAATATATAGTAAACTCACATGGACGAACCCTAGACCTAGTCTTCTCAAATTTATCAACCATAGAAGTAAATAGAGAGAACTATCCTATTCTAAAAGAGGATGAATTTCACCCAGCCTTACTCATTACTCTTAAATGCAATAGAATAACCAATTCAAAGTCTAAACGTAATTTAACCAGTTATAACTTCAGGAAAGCTAAGTTTGATATATTGTACCATGAACTTCGTGCAGTAGACTGGGACTGTCTCAAACACATAACAGATGTAAATGAGGCAGTAGAATATTTTTATTCTGCTATTTACAGTGTTTTGATAAAAGTGTACCCGTAGAAAACCATCAACGAAAAATTATCCGTATTGGTTTAAAAAAGAAATAATTATCAAACTAAAACTTAAAGCCTATTATCGTAGAAAGCATAAGAACTCTGATTTAAATAATCAATTTTATTTAAGTGAATTTAATAGATTGCGCAAGGAAACAAAGAAAGAAATTGCTAATGTATAATAACTTGTATATATTAAACATCGAAAATCAAGTCGCTGCTGATCCAAGCCAATTTTGGAATTTTGCGAAAAGCAAAGCAAGACATCTTCCTACCAGTCCGGTTTCATTTAATGGCAAGCATCGATGATAATGAGGATATATTTAACACTTTTGCTCCCCATTTTCGGTCTATATACAGAGAAAGTTGCACTGAATACAAAACAATGGAAATGGGAGATTGTACCAGGTGTATGCATAAGTAGTTTCCGGTTTACATAAGAGATGGCGCCAGCAAATGTACGCAGCGTATTCATTTGACACATACGTCATTTTGTTCGTCTGACATTAAACTACAAACACACACAAGTTGAGTCCGCCAAACACTAGCGTCTTTGTTTTATCGTTCAGTGATCATGTCGAAGTTTGTGCCTGAAAAAGAACATTTGCGGCACGCATTGCTTTTCTTATTTAATCAAAAGAAAAAGGCTGTTGAAAGTCATCGTGTGCTGGTAGAAACATATGGTTAACACGCTGCATCGATTAGAACATGTGAAACATGGTTTCGACAATTTAAAAGTGGTGATTTCAATGTGAAAGACAGTGCGCGTTCTGGTAGACCACAAAAGTGCGAAAACGAGCAATTACAGGTGTTATTGAAGGATAACCCAACTCAAACTCAACAGCAATTGGCAAAAGCATTAAATGTGTCACAAGAAACAATCAGCAGACGTTTACGAGCAATGGGGAAGATCAATAAACTGGGTAAATGGGTCCCACACGATTT
>JAGDQP010011467.1:30033-52905 GCA_022664845.1 Lepisma saccharinum
GAGCGGTATTGTGTATTATGAACTCTTGAAGCCCGGCGAAACCGTTAATGCACAACGCTATCGCCAACAAATGATTAATTTAAATCACGCATTGATCGAAAGACGACCGGAATGGGCTCGAAGACATGGCAAAGTGATTGTGTTACACGACAATGCTCCGTCTCACACAGCAAAACCAGTGAAAGACACCTTGAAATCGCTTGGATGGGACATCCTTCCGCACCCGCCGTACTCCTCAGACCTGGCGCCATCTGACTACCACCTCTTCACATCAATGGGGCACGCGCTCGCAGAGCAGCACTTCAGCAATTTCGAAGACGTTGGAAAATGGCTCGACGAATGGTTTGCCGCAAAAGGCAAGCAGTTTTTCTGGTATGGTATGCATCAATTACCTGAAAGATGGGCGAAATGTGTAGAAGCCGATGGCCAATATTTTGAATAAAACAAAATTAATTTCCCTTGAAAATTCCGTGTTTTCTTTACCACAAAAACCGGCAAAAACTTATGCATACACCTGGTATGTATTCAAGTAATAGACTTGACGATCTGTCGATTTCTCAGATAGGTATGAAAGAGGTAGAAGTGGCAATAAAGAAGTTAAAACCTAAAAAGGTAACTGGTCCAGATGGCGTGCCCCCTTATGTAGTGAAAGGATGTGCGGAACTATTTAAATATCCGTTATACATAATATTCAATCATTCATTACGCACATGCAAACTTCCACATCAGTGGAAAGAGGCTTTAGTATGCCCAATACCGAAATCCAGTAATTCAAAATAAATTGAAAATCATAGACCAATAACCATTCCTTCGGCGTTCGCTAAAGTTTTCAAAAATTGTCTAGATCACCGTATCATAACTCACGTTAGACCAAACTCACAGCATGGATTTATGAAGAACAAATCAACGTCTACAAATTTAGTAATAATCACGGATTTTATAGCTAAAACATTAGATAATGGCGGTCAGGTTGATGTTATATATACTGATTTTGCCAAAGCATTTGACACAGTAGACCATTGAATATTACTTGCCAAACTTAAGCATTTCAATTTTACGAGAAACCTAGTCAAACTTCTTTGATCTTACTGACAACACCGTGTGCAATCCGTTCTTTACAGATAATTTGTATCAAAGAAATTTGAAATGACATCAGGAATACCTCAGGGCTCAAATTTAGGCTCGTTACTATTTTTATTATTCATAAATGACCTCCCTGATTGTATAGTAAACTCTGAGAAACTATTATATGCAGATGATCTTAAAATATTTTCTAAAGTTGAATCAATTAAAGATTGTTATCAATTACAAGTAGATTTAGATAGTATAAATAGGTGGTGTCACAGAAATAAACTAGACTTGATTATCAAAAAATGCACTTCGATGACATTTACTAGACGACAAAAATTTATTCAGTTTCCTTACTCAATCAGTAACACAGTTTTACCAAGACCAGAAATAATAAAAGATCTTGGGGGTTGTCTTTGACTCTAAACTAACGTTTAATTGTCATGTAAACAATATAAGTGCAGAATTATTCAGAATTCTAGGATTTATTTATAGAACAGCAAAGGACTTCAGAATGACTAGTACATACCAAAAATTATATTATTCATTGGTTTGACCGAAACTTGAATATGCATCCATCATCTGGAATCCCACCACTCAAATTAACTGTCAGAAAATAGAAAAGATTCAATCTAAATTCCTCAGACTCCTAACGTACAAAACAACTGGCTTTTATCCTAAATTTGAACATTTTGTAAACCTAATTCAGAATTTTGAACTCCTTACGCTGAAGAACAGGAGAATCATGATTGACTCACTCTTTATTTATAAATTAATTCATAACTGCGTAGATAGTATAGACTTAGTTTCTGAAATCCAATTTCGGATACCGGATACTAGAACCCGAATGGATAACAAAGGCCTTTTTCACTGTAGGAAAGCGCAAACTGAGATTCTGAAAAAGTCACCCATTTGGAGAATGTGCTTTTCATACAATAAATTATGTGGAATGAAAAACGAGGTAGACATATGTAATCAAAGCCAAAGAAGTTTTCAGAATAATTTAATTGCATCAAGGGCCAATATTTCGAACCTCATAATTATAGTAAGGGAAAACCATGTGTGTGTTACTTTGACAACAGACCTCATATTTGATGAATGTAAAATGATATCATTGTGCTAATTAACGGGAGGGGGCGATTTCCCTCTGGCAAATAATTTTCCCTCCCTGACAAATTTATTTTTCGTCCCTGCAAGGAATACATTTCCCCCCTCCCCATCTAGAAGATGTTTCGATCAAAATTAGATAGAAAATCGGAACATTTTTATTTTGAAGTACTTGAAACTATTTTCACGCAAGTAACAAGGGCATATGAACTTCTACTAGCAGCTAAGAAGGCTATTTGGAAGCCATTTCTTTTGGGAAGTTTATGAAATAACTTAATATGAAAGATTTAGTATCATTGGTTTGACTAAATAATATTTTATTGGAAAATATAACTCTCTCTCTCCGCTGATCTAGTGTCTACCGCCGCTGCCTGCTGATAGTGGGGACCCGGCTTTGATTTCCGGCTCTGCTAAGGGATTTTCCCAAGGCGTGTAGGTCTGGAACGGTTCCCACCCAGCATCGTGATGTAATTGGGTAACTGGTATGAATAAAAGACAGTGGTGATCACAGTTGAGAGCTTCGGCTCTGCTCTCCCAACACTCTGATCAGCCTGTGAACAGTAGCCAGTAGAGGATTGAATATGGCTGTGAATTATATATATATATATATATGTTACATGTTGAAATTCGTGCGTTATGTTTATCCCCCCACCCCCTGGCTAAAATGTTTAATTCGCACACTGAGAAATATTATACAAGGTCCAGTACTTCGAACCTCATAGTTATAGTAAGGGAAAATCATGTGTGTGTTACCTTGACAACAGACCTCGCATTCGATGAATGTAAAAGAACTATTATACACTTACTTCCAGTCAAAAACATAGTGTATATTACATTAGCAAAAATATTTACTCATTTCCCAAAAACATCTCGAAATTCTGAAAATGTGAATTGAGCAGTTCAGTTGCCTAACGGGCCAAGTCAATTTCAATAAATTTTACAATGACGAACTTTCTTAGCTCACATATGTGGTTAAATCCATCACATTCATAAGTTGCCAAGACAGATGGTGAGATTGAACCTTCAGTAGGTTGAACGAGGTCTAAACCAGTTCGTCAGCTAAAAGATTAACACTTTCAGGTCAATTTAAATTGATAACCCCTCTTTTCAACAAGAATGGACATGGCCCGATAGGCAACTGAAGGGCTCATTTAACGATTGATTTTTCAAAAGACACTTTTTTTTTTAATTCATGATAACCAAGTTTCCCTCCACTCCTTGAACATCACACACCAAATTTCGGGACTAATCAGAGACTTTTCTTGTTATAATGAAAGGTGTCTTTCGATTTAATTTTACTAGGGTATCAGTTATTGCTCCATCTAAATGAGTCAGATGCCGTTCAAGATCTAATTTTTTGACAGTCTTTGGAAACTTGTTTAAGTGGTCTCACACCGCGCTTTTGCATTTAAGGATTTCACTTATCTCCCTTCCCCTCACGAAATTGCCACTCACTTGTTATTTTAGGAATAGACTGATGTCCATGCGCATCCATCATAATGTTTTAGATAGTATCATAATCTCGAGATATCGATTTTCCATACCTCTAGTCCCGATTGATTGAATATTCTGTATGACCTTTAGATAATTATGGCTTAGACCGAATGGATGATGATGGAAAAATTATTGAAATGAGGAAAGTGGGAGGAAACCCACGTACACAGTGTTTCTCCACCATAAAGCCTACATGGGGTGAACTGGGATCGAACGCAAGGACCCCTAGCACCAGAGGTGAGCGCTCTACCCATGGTTCACCACGCAGCCCCACCTACAGTCTCAGGTTGGGTCGATTTGAGGAGGATCTTGTCAAAATGATTATTTTTAATCAAAGAGCTTTGTAACAATATTCTATAGATCCGAATATAAGGAAAAATAAGTGTTTGATGTCTCAAGTCGTCATTGTACGAACTAATCTTCCCCTTTCTCCAAAACAAAATAATAATCTCGTTATACCTACAGAACTATTTTAGGCAAACTACATGATCTGTGAACCCAAAATTATCGTCCACGATATATTTCGAATGAAAGTGTTCTCGACTCGATTCTTCTCGATATTGAGTAGGCCTTTCTGTAATAAAACACAGGGGAGGTGGTTTAATCATACAATGTAAATAAGACTTCTCTTGTATTTTCTCATCATATCATCTTCCGCCTCAGGAATGAGGAATCTTTTATAATTAACATTTTTTTCTTTGCCGAAAAGAATATGAATTTTATAGATCTCACCAGAAGTTCTCCCGCTACCGGAACAAAAGTTCGAATTATCCAGGTCACTTTGAGGTCTTATACACAATGTCAGACATTAGTCCTGTTGTTACTTCAAGTTGCGTATAAGACCTCACAATTCGGATGTTCGTTTCGGTATTTCGCAATTCCGACCAATCACGTGCAACTGTTTAGTTGTCATGGTTACAGACCTCACAGTGAGTATTTGTGCTGAACAATGTTTTATATCGTGTAGCTTAAGACTTCACTGTTCTGACCAACAGTGTTTCTTTCAGGGAGAAGTAGGGAAGGGCCCCCTGAAACAGCGCTGAGCCCTCCTAAGAATTCTAACAATATCAGGAAAACATATAAAGTGTCACCCTGACAGATATATTACGTTAGTAAGCTAAGGCCTCTCTTGAATTTTCACCAGTCCGTCCTGACGAAAAAGTCTGAAAGAAAGACTGCTGACCAGTCACGTAATGCTATTTAGTTGCAATGGTTATAGAGACCTTACAATGAATATTCGTTTCCGTAATCTGTGTGTAAGGCCTCATAAATACTTTGTTCTTTGAAATAACTTTGACTTAAGTTTCATAGAATCAATAAGGTAATATAACAATATTTATTTCTTAAATCATTAGTCCTGAACACTTGCATTTTCCATATCTTTGTACTATTTTGCCTTATGAACCAGGGAAAACAAAATAAATTGTTTCTTACATCATCAAAACAAAATATTTAAAACGAAAGACTTTTTAAGCATCACCATCGCATGGAATGTGCTTCTTTGTACAGTTGTAGTATCAACATTTTAACTGAGGAAAACAAAGGGTTGACTTATGTCGCTAGTTGAGGAATAAGAAACATAGGTATTCAAAATACAATATTTTCAATCCTTTCTGGGCAAATGAGATGTTATTTAAGCGATGACTTATTAGCAACAAGTAAACACTTTTTCTAATTTAATGCATCATCTCATTCTATTTTATTAATGCGGGTTTAAATTTAAAAAAAACTACAATAATATTAAATACGCTGAGGGTGACTGGATGGCTGTTGATTTAACATGTTTAACATACGGTCTTGCATGTAATAAAACATACGATATTTTAATTTAAACGTATCCAATATAGTAATATTATTTCTCGCTTTACCTGTAGAAATATTATTGTGAAGTGTTAACAAATGCTCTTGATTTTACACAATGCTCTTGATTTTAAACAATGCTCTTGATTTTAATCGGTGTGTTCACCAAAGTGATTTTAGTTTTCTGAATCGTAAACTGAAGTTTCTGAAATATGAAATCTCTGTTTTCCGATCATCTACCTAAAATAAGTAGAGACGATCAACGCAAATATAGACCCGATAAAGAGTAATTGAACTATCTCTTTAAAAATTGAGGTTTACCATCAATAAAAAAGCCTCCTATGGTACAATTATTTAATATTTCAAAATTACTTTTAAAATTTCATTATAATTTACTACAATTGTGCGTACCGGTACTCATAATTACATAAATCTCACATTTTTACTATAATTATAACCCCGAGACGCATGTAAATTCGCCAAAAGGTGATATATACTATATATATATATATATATATATATATATATATATATATGAGGTATCAAAAACATGCAATGTTCATTGCCGTTTCATCTAACATGTAATAATGAGGCCTCAAAATTATATTTTGCATTGCAGTAATTATGAGGTCTCAAAAGTAAGTGAAGCTGCTCTTTAGAAACTCCCCTAGACCGTTATAAACAGTGAAGGCTATGTTTGGTTAGTCTAACTTATAGTAGTTAGTTTACCAGGTGTGTAAATATCAAACCGGAATTTGTGCATAGACGGCGTTAGCTCTCACTGTGGTTACCGTAAAACTGCGTCCTTAGCGCCACTTGCTTGTTTTGACTGCTGATAACGATTTGCAACTCACAACCAGACAAGTTTCATGTCATAGTGTAGTGTTTAATAGCGTTGAACATGGCGCAATTTGTACCTACAAACTAAGATGTGCGGACAGCATTGATTTTTTGTTACCATTTGAAGAAAACTGCTGCAGAATCGCATCGCATGCTTGTCGAAGCTTACGGTGATCATACTCTTGGTAAGTCACAGTGCTATGCGTGGTTTACAAAATTTAAAAGTGGCTATTTTGACGTGAGAAACGAAGAACGTGGAAGACCACCGAAAAAGTTTGGAGACAGTGAATTGCAAGCTTTGTTGGATGAGGATGACGCTCAAATGCAACAACTCGCGGATCAATTAAATGTGACACGAGAAGCAGTTTCCATACGTTAAAAAGCCATGGGCAAGATTCAGAAGGTGGGAAAATGGGTTCCACATGGAAGGGAGCCGATTTCTCTGTAACTTTGGGGGGGGCCATTCAGATATTTTTTGTTGCCAGATGAGGGTCTAAGAAGGCATATATCAGATTTTGCCAAATATTGTATATTCATAAAACGATGTATATCAGAGTATATACATATAGTCATTATGAAGGCTTCCCCAGGCCCACCTATTACAGAATTTAACTATGTTTCTATAACGTTAAAAACATTTCACTAAAGCATATTATGTTCTAACTAATAAGAGCAAAGTTTCTGCTGTTACTAGAATATACTAATGTTCGTTCTATGCAGAGGAGTTACTCTGCTTTTCCAAATGAGGTTCTCTTTCTGTCCGGCTCACCCTTCCGCCGCTCTACTGCTTTATTGGACAAATATTGTTTTTCTTCTTTTAATTCTCGGTTCTCTATCTCGATAGGCATGGTTCAAGAAGGTTCTGTCTCACCTACAGTGAGAAAAAAAATATTTGGACCACTTCAACAAAGAGGAAACTCAGACTGTATCATACGCAATGCGTGGCCCATTTCGAAATCTCTTGGCCTTTTACGATAATTTGGATACCAAGGTAACAGGCAACGAAAGAGTGAAAACTACGTAAATTCATCGCAAAGAAAGTATTTGGACGACCCCATACTACTCTCGAAGGAAATGCTTTAGGTACCATATTGTGTACAAAGGCACTCTGCATGGAGTATTGAAGCAATCCACACCGTGACATGCATAAAGAAGCTGCATGGGGAAGAAAGTGAGTTGAACAACATTGGAACTGTTCACTTTAATTTCAAATTACGTGCGGAACGTAAAATGTACTAAGACATAGCCAAGCTTGTTGGAAAACTATGCTCTACTGTTGGATAGATCATGAAAGAACATAACACAGAACAATTATTGGGGATTCGTTCTGGTCAACTAAGGAAACTATCTGCCCGGAATGAAACCTACATTCTTCATTCTGTGAACAAAACTCTAACAATTAGTGATAAAGATTTGGCTACTTCACTTGCCTATGATATGCAAAAAAAACTTTGGTAAACTTTATTTTTATATGGGCCAGTCTAGTAACTTTGGACTTCGACCCCTCACGATTCGCTTTCAGCTTTTAAAATCCACACTCACGCCCCTATCGGGACTCGAACCCGATACTTTCGATCCGATGTCCTACCGCCGCAGACCGCTCGGCCACCCGGCCGGCATAGGATATGCAAGTTAATTTTCCAGGGCTGTACGATTTCAGTCCATTTTCCATGGCTGTACGATACGCGGTGTGGCAGTTTTTGTTTACAATGTATAAAAGGCTACAACAACTTTTTTCAATCCCTATTTTTGAAAGGGTACGAAGCCGTTTTTCATCCTCACAGAGCAGAGATTACACAGGAACATGGACACCCTCCAACATTATGAAAGGGTACGAAGCTCTTTTTCATCCCCTACTTAAGAGCAGAAATTCTAACACAGCACAGCCCTTTTCGCAACCCCTTCGTGAAACACGGCACTTTTTTCAACCCCTAGCAGATATTTCATAAAAGACTAGGAAGCTTTTTTCAACCCCTATTTAATATAGCAGAGATTACATGTCCTCTAGGCTATCTAACCTAGCCCTACACCAGTGCACAATAGCAGAGAGAGTACCCCTATTTAACAGTAGAGATTACACAGAGACACAGGAATATATGCCAGTTACACCAGCCCAATTTAACATCGCAGTTATTACATTCGTGCACGAAAGGGTACGAACACCTTTTTCCAACCCCTATTGAACAGAACACAGAGGTTACATGGCTTCTAGGACCAGCTAGAGTCAATGTCCAGTTTCAACTACAGCATAGAGGCAACGAATAACTTACGATAGCAAAGATTCCATAAAAGGCTATGAATCCCTATTTAACATAGCAGAGATTACCTAACCCTTATACCAACGCACGGTAGTAGAGATTAGACCAAACACAGGAATTTAGGCAATTTAACCTAGCAGAGATTACAACCCCTAGTGCACATCCACTATCTACGATAGCAGAGGTTACACAGGCAACTGGTTTACAGAGGCTACGGTCTACACATTTCCCAACCCCTATTTAACATAGCAGAGATTATAGAGATACACAGGAATATATGCTAGTATACCATTGCACGATAGGGTACGAAACTCTTTCAACCCTAAAAAAACACTATAGAGGCTGTGGCCCAGCTCCCTATTTAACATAGTAAAGATTACATGCTCTGTAGGCTAGAAATTACACAGGCTCTAACCTAACCCAAATAACGTGGACGCTCTCCAACAAGTCTATTTCCCAGGGCTATACAAGCCTCCGTGACGCATTTGTTGTGGTTAGATTTGATAAAAGACTACTACGAACAATTTTCAGCCCTATTTAGCATAGCAGAGGGTACGAAGCTCTTTTTCAACCAGTACTGAACATAGCAGAGATTCCAACACAGCACAGCTCTTTTTGCAACCCTTATTTAACGTGT
This sequence comes from Lepisma saccharinum, assembly GCA_022664845.1. Lineage (NCBI taxonomy): Eukaryota > Metazoa > Arthropoda > Insecta > Zygentoma > Lepismatidae > Lepisma > Lepisma saccharinum. The sequence goes on from JAGDQP010011467.1 coordinate 39,238, forward strand.
CAGAGATTTCCACTCACACCTAGAAATTACAACTGTTTATACCACATAGTACACCAGTGCACGATAGCAGAAATTACACAAATACACAGGAACATATGCTAGCTAACCCCACATAGTACAGCAGTGCACAATTAGCATGAAAGGGTACGTAACTCTATTTGACAGATTTGAGCAGAAATCTGAAGTCAGTTTATATACGACACCATAGAACCTAGTTAAAGGTCAAATATTTTAACCGTGTATATCTCGTAAACGGCTAGACATATTGAATTTTGTTTTTCACAATTGTTATAAGGGCACCGAAAAGCATATGCGGATCTCAATGTCTAAGGTCAAATATTTAACCGTGCATAGATCGGAAACGACGAGACATATTGAGATTCTGTTTTCACAGTGATATTTATTTTGGTGTGCTAATGTCAAATCTGAAGTCAGTTTGCAAACTTCGCCCCCCGTAGTCCTAGAATAATAAAACTTATAATAGAATGTATTTTTCACGGGAATGTTAAATAAGAAAACTGCATGTTTCTCTCTGTTTGCGTTTCCAAGATATGGCGGTTCGAATTTTGCTCTTTGAGCCAATAACTATGATAAACTCAAATTATGTTATTTTGTTCACGGTATTGCTGAATTTGAAAACAACTTCTTTCTACCTATTATTGCTTCCAAGATATGGCGGTTCGAATTTTGTGGAATTTTTATTTTTAGCCGCAGAATTGAGAAACTCGCAGATTTTATTTTATTTGGGTTGGTGATGCTGAATTTGAAAACAACTCCTTTTTACCTATTATTGCTTCTAAGATATGGCGGTTCGAATTTTGACATTTTAGACGCGGAATTGAGAAACTCGCAGATTATCTTATTTGGGTCGGGGATGCCGAATGTGATTTTTTTTCTCTACCTATTGTAGCTTCCAAAATATAGCGGTTCGAAACTTGCTGTTTTGGCCCCAGAACTATGAAACGCGCAAATTGTGTTATTCGGGTTGGTAATGCTTCCATATGGCAGTTCGAATTGAGAAACTCGCCAATTGGGTCGGTGATGTTTGCTTCCACCTTAGTCTACACTCGTCTCCAGTCAAATTCACAAAAACCTTGAATGTGTCTGAGTGTCCATATATTCGCCATGATGCAGGAAAGCGGGGTAATTGTAATAATTACTATATTCACAAGAACCGCAGGACTCTTGCAATCAATTAAACACAAGAAATAATAGTTTTTGTTCTTTGACGAGAAGTACACGTTCGGTATAGAATTCTATAGATTATACAGAAAATTGAAAAACCAACGTGGTGTTGGCGGAGGTATTAAATGTCAAATTCCACGCTAGTTTTGCAGAATGTACTTTAATAACCAGCATGTATAATTTAGTGGTTACGGATGTACTAAACTTTTTCTTTCGACAAATTACTCGTTTGCGGGGAGTATGCCTCAATAAGAATAATGTCGGGTGAATATTGCTTGCACTGACATAGCATTACCAAAATCCATCCGCTAGGTAGCTTTGTTATAAATGTCATATTCTACTATGAGGTCTATAACAGAGCTACCTAGCGGATGGATTCAAAATCGCGTTCTCTTAACAAAAGTGCATTATTTTCTAGGGCAGTCAAAAATGGGCATGCGTGCTAAGTCTAGCTATTATGAGGTCTATGCTATTACTCACCGGGGTTGAAGCATATTTGGACCTTGTTGTGTTTGTACAAAATATGGGTTACAGGCAACAAAATAATGGCGTGTGAGACGTTTTCCAGCTGCACGGGTAAATAAGACATACAAAATACTGTTTTAAATAGAATTCGCCCTAATATAAGATGTTTGTTGCTTTGAATGGCTAAATAAAACATACGAAAGGTGTGCGAGACTCTTCCGACCCATGTTTTGAGGATAGTTGGTGCTTTTGAAATTAAAGTACCATTTCGGAGGGTCATATTTAGCTATGAAAGAGACATTCTAGCATGCAATTCAGGTAGAAAACTGTCTTTCAACTGTAATGTATCGTAGAAAAGAATCAATTGGAGAATTTATAGGGTAATGTGAAGACGCCGTCTCGTAAGCAGAAAATTGGTGTTTGTTATTGGGAGGGAGAAAAATGACATTGTTTAAGTAAAGAGCCCCGTATTTGGTGAAAGAGACATTAGAACATAATTTTTGAGGTGTCATTGAAATTCGAAAATAGTCGAATAATGCCATATTGGAGAGAGCTTGCTTAGATTTTCTCGGGGAGGAACTTGCACAAGTGTATATTCAAAGGGGGAATTAAGGTTAAAGATGTCTGTATTTCACGCTTTGCGGTCACATGCAGTCAATATTTAAGTACTTGTAGCATGTATTTAAAGGAGAAAAGGTCGAGTTTACATACTCCCGAACACTTCGAAAGACATGGAGGTCAAAGCTGACATTTGAAATACCTTCAGCATGATTTTAAATAGAATTTACCCTCTGAAATGTAATTCGGTAGAAAGACAAGCAATGTTTGAAGTACTTTGAATAAAACGAAAGCTAGAAAGGACTGAAGGCTACTTGAAAAGCAAATTGACAAAAATGTGGTCTATAGGAACGCTTGAACGGTATTGCACCCCATAATTTCATTTATACGACATGGATTGATAAATTAGTACATGCCTTTTTTTCCTAAAGTGAAATATTCGTAACTAAAATGCTTTTAAACTAGTTGCAACTCTTTTTTATATTCACTTTCTTATAACTTGATTGTTAGAATACTCTGCAACTCCACCGGAAACTGCTTGTCGTCTAATACCATTACCTAGTTTTATAGACACTTATGTATTTCCAAAACCACCTTGGTCACTAGTATGGATAGGATACGAACTGTTGAAAGAGATGAACTGCAAAAGGCATATTTAAGTCAGTCATGACATGTTCGTGCCCCCTCTCACAAAATCCCAGACAGTGTCACACTAGGTAATAATTGGTTGACGAAGCCAATAAATTACAGAGAGAATTGAATTATGGCTTAGTCTGCAGCAGGTGAACAAGGGAACAATATCTATCTGTGAGTATACTTTTGCAAAGATGGCTGTTGAGTGTGTGCTGGCATGGACACCCTGTTTTAGTATATTTGGTGATGAGTTCTTTTACGATATTCCTTTTGACTCTAACCATGAGTGTGTAGACTTAAGCAAGGAAATCACACTAAGAAAAATATTTGATTTTTATTCTATAAAATGTTTTTGTAATTTTATAAAATTCAAAAAATTATTAAACTTTGTTTAACAGAAGAAGAATGATTAAACTTTGTTTAACAGAAGAAGAAAAGATTTCTAAGAAAAAAATAGTTGAATTTTTTGAAAGGTTTGGTAAAAATGTTTGAAAATAGTTTTCTAAGAAAAATTTTGTTGTAAGAAAAAGTTTATGTAACAATTTTCTTCTGTGAAAGTAAAACTAAAAAGCTTATTTTGTAAACCTAAAAACAAATTTTGTAATTTTCATTTAATAGTTACGTAAGGTTGTAAATAGGTTTAAAAACGCAATTTAGAATACTTGTTATTTTTTATTATATTTCTGCTGTTATTGTACAGGAAAAAATATTTAATATAATTTGTCTTACGTATTATTGTTTTATATAATTTGTATCCAGTAAAAATATTTTATTACAACACTGTTTTTATTAGTTGTGTGAAAAAGCATTATTGGTCAACAGTTTGTATCAACTCTACTACTATAATATTTTTGTATTATTTTAAAATATTTTAGTCTGAATATGTTTCGGTTAAGCGCAATAAAATTTTCTTGTTACTACAAATTACGTATTTTATTCCTATACGAATACCATTCCTGGTGCATTTTCAAATTCGGAAGAAGTGAAAAATTTTGTTAGTGCAGGTTTATGAATGTAGTGTATTTTTACCGACATAATTAATCAAATTTTGTCCTTACATTCAAAGTTCGTTATAGTTTTTATATGTAGTGAGAAATTTATCCAGTACATTAATAGAAGGAGTGTGGAATTTACTATATTTGTTCACAGACCATGCAAGTGAATTCGACCACCCTGCAAAGTAAAATAATTTCCTTGCTTAAGTCTACACACTCATGGTTAGAGTCAAAAGGAACATCGTAAAAGCACTCATCACCAAATATACTAAAACAGGGTGTCCATGCCAGCACACACTCAACAGCCATCTTTGCAAAAGTATACTCACAGATAGCTATTGTTCCCTTGTTCACCTGCTGCAGACTAAGCCATAATTCAATTCTCTCTGTAATTTATTGACTTCGTCAACCAATTATTACCTAGTGTGACAGTGTCTGGGATTTTGTGAGAGGGGGCACGAACATGTCATGACTGACTTAAATATGCCTTTTGCAGTTCATCTCTTTCAACAGTTCGTATCCTATCCATACTAGTGACCAAGGTGGTTTTGGAAATACATAAGTGTCTATAAAACTAGGTAATGGTATTAGACGACAAGCAGTTTCCGGTGGAGTTGCAGAGTATTCTAACAATGAAGTTATAAGAAAGTGAATATAAAAACGAGTTGCAACTAGTTTAAAATCATTTTAGTCACGAATATTTCACTTTAGGAAAAAAAAGGCATGTACTAATTTATCAATCCATGTCGTATAAATGAAATTATGGGGTGCAATACCGTTCAAGCGTTGATGTAGAACACATTTTTGTCAATTTGCTTTTCAAGTAGCCTTCAGTCCTTTCTAGCTTTCGTTTTATTCGAAGTACTTCAAACATTGCTTGTCTTTCTACCGAATTACATTTCAGAGGGTAAATTCTATTTAAAATCATGCTGAAGGTATTTCAAATGTCAGCTTTCGACCTCCATGTCTTTCGAAGTGTTCGGGAGTATGTAAACTCGACCTTTTCTCCTTTAAATACATGCTACAAGTACTTAAATATTGACTGCATGTGACCGCAAAGCGTGAAATACAGACATCTTTAACCTTAATTCCCCCTTTGAATATACACTTGTGCAAGTTCCTCCCCGAGAAAATCTAAGCAATCTCTCTCCAATATGGCATTATTCGACTATTTTCGAATTTCAATGACACCTCAAAAATTGTTCTAATGTCTCTTTCACCAAATACGGGGCTCTTTACTTAAACAATGTAATTTTTCTCCCTCCCAATAACAAACACCAACTTCCTGCTTACGAGACGGCGTCTTCACATTACCCTATAAATTCTCCAATTGATTTTTTTCTACGATACATTACAGTTGAAAGACAATTTTCTACCTGAATTGCATGCTAGAATGTCTCTTTCATAGCTAAATATGACCCTCCGAAATGGTACTTTAATTTCCAAAGCACCAACTACCCTCAAAACATGGGTCGGAAGAGTCTCGCACACCTTTCGTATGTTTTATTTAGCCATTCAAAGCAACAAACATCTTATATTAGGGTGAATTCTATTTAAAACAGTATTTTGTATGTCTCATTTACCCGTGCAGCTGGAAAACGTCTCACACGCCATTATTTTGTTGCCTGTAACCCATATTTTGTGCAAAGATTACAGGGGCCGAATATGCTTCAACCCTGGTAAGTAATAGACATATTCAAGGTGTTGTGCAATAGTAATAGCCCCCGGCGCGAAACGAGTGCAGACTAAGGTGGAAGCAGACATCACCAACCCAATCTGCGAGTTTCTCAATTCAAACCGACATATCTTGGAAGCATTACCCACCCGAATAACATATATAATTTGCGAGCTCTATAATTCTGAGACCGAAAGAGCCGCCATATTTTGGTAGTGCAATGTCAGTGCAAGCAATATTCACCCGACTTTATCCTTATTGAGGCATACTCCCCGCAAACGAATAATTTGTCGAAAGGAAAATATAGTACATCCATAACCATTAATTATAAGGACTCGTTATTAAAGTACAATCTAAGGAGATAGCGTGGAATTTCATATTTAATACCTCCGCCAACGCCACGTTGGTTTTTCAATTTTCTGTATAATCTATAGAATTCTATACCGAACGTTTAGCATGTCGTCAAAGAACAAATGCAGTATTATTTCTTGTGTGTATTTGCTTATATGAGTTCTGCGAGTCTTGTGAATAAAGTAATTATTACAATTACCCCCCTTTCCTGCAGCATGGCGAATATATGGACACTTAGACACATTCAAGGGTTTTGTTAATTTTGGCAAGAGACAAATGTAGACCAAGTTGGAAGTGGAAGCAAACATCACCGACCCAATCTGCGAGTTTCTCAATTCGAACTGCCATATAGAAGCATTAATAACCCGAATAACATATAATTTGCGAGTTTCATAGTTCAGAGGCCAAAAGAGCAAAATCACTGTATTTTGGAAGCGACAATAGGTAGAGAAAAGAAAATTTCACATTCGGCATCACCGACCCAAATAACATATAATCTACCAGTTTCTCAATTCTGCGTCGAAAATTCGACAAATTCAAACCGCCATATCTTGGAAGCAATAATAGGTAGAGAGAAATTTTACATTCTGCATCACCGACCAAAATAACATATAATTTGCGAGTTTCTCAATTCTGCGTCTAAAATGTCAAAATTCGACAAATTCAAATCGCCATATCTTGGAAGCGACAACAGGTAGAGAGAGAAAAATGTCACATTCTGCATCACCGACCAAAATAACATATAATCTGCGAGTTTCTCAATTCCGCGTCGAAAATTCGACAAAATCGGAACCGCCATATCTTTGAAGCAATAATAGGTAGAAAAAAATTGTTTTCAAATTCAGCATTACCGCGAACAAAATAACATAATTTGAGGTTTTCATAGTTATTGGCCCAATAGAGCAAAATTCGAAAAATTCTAACCGCCGTATCTCGGAAACGGCAACAGGTAGAAACATGCAGTTTTCATATTTAGCATTCCCGTGACTAAAATAAATTGCATTATTAGTTTCATTATTCTACGACTACGGGGGCGAAGTTATCAAACTGACTTCAGGTTTGACATTAGCACACCAAAATACATATCACTGTGAAAACAGAATCTCAATGTGTCTCGTTGTTTATGATCTATGTGCGGTTAAGTATTTGACCTTTGACCCCGAGGTTCGCATTTACTTTTCGATGTCCTCTTACCAAATGTGAAAACAGAATTTCAACATGTCTGGCCTTTTATGAGATATACACGGTAAAATATTTGACCTTTGACTAGGACCCAGGTAGTGACTCTTGGTTGTAGGGTGTGGTACTGAAGCTGACTTCAAAATTCTGCTTATTTGGTTTAATCCATATGTAATCTCTAGCTTAGAGGACATGTAATCTCTGCTATGTTAAATAGAGCTTCGTACCCTTTCATGCTATTGTGCACTCCTGTACTATGTGGGTTTAGCTAGCATATATTCCTGTGTATTTGTGTAATTTCTGCTATCGTGCACTGATGTACTATGTGATATAGAAACTGTTGTAATTTCTAGATGTGAGTGGAAATCTCTGCTATGTTAAATAAGGGATGCAAAAAGAGCTTCGTATATAGCCTAGAGCTGTGCTGTGTTGGAATCTCTGCTAAGTAGTGGTTGAAAAAGAGCTTCGTACCCTTTTTTAAAAATATCTTCTATGCTAAATAGGGCTGAAAAATGGTTCCTAGCCTTTCATAGTTTTTAGCCTTTTATCGAATCTCTGCTATGTTAAATTGGGGTTGGGAAAATATGTAGACCGTAGCCTCTGTAAACTTGTTGCCTGTGTAATCTACTATGGTAGATAGTGGTTGTGCACTAGGGGTTGTAATCTCTGTTAGGTTAAATAGCTTAAATTTCTGTATATCTGGTCTAAAATTTGTTCGTAGCCGTAATTATAATCTCTGCTATCATGCGTTGGTATAAGGGCTAGGTAATCTCTGCTATGTTAAATAGTGGTTAAAAAGAGCTTCGTAGCATTTTATGAAATCTCTGTTATTGTGCACTGTGTGGGGTTAATCTCTGCTATGTTAGATAGGGGATGAAAAATGTGTAGCCTTTCACGAAATCTCTGCTATCATGCATTCCTATGAGGGGATGAAAAAGAGCTTCGTACCCTTGAGAAAAGGGGCCGTAGCCTTTTACGAAGGAGTTGAAAAAAGGGGTCGTAGCCGTTTATACATTGTAAACAAAAACTGCGACACAGTGTATCGTACAGCCTTGGAAAATGGACTACTTGCTACCAGCCAGGTACGGGAAATCCGTGCAATTTTCCACACAATTTTATATTAAATTCTCATTAATTGCTGATTACTGACAAAGTGCGGTCAGGTGTCGGATATACTACTAACGATGTAGTGGAATGGGGTGGAGTTTCTAACAAGTGCATCCCATCCTAGTCATTGATTCGTAATTGACAAAATATCGCATAATTATCGACATATTTATCGTATGCATAGTGGAATAGTATATAGAAACACAAGATCCATGCAGTATGATAAAACTGGGGGGTGGGCCCTAGTTTTTAGAAAATCAGTGAGTCGACTCAGCCCCCGATGGAAAGCAATGGAGAACCACCATAAATTCATTTTGTCCAGGAATTTCGCCATAGATTTGCAAAGTACATGCCACTAGCTATAATAACCAGAAGTTTGAAGGTTGAGTCCCCTCGGCGAAAACTTCTCGGGAAAGAGGTAGAGTAATTCAATGGTGTACCAGAGGTAGAGTGTTATTTTACGAACCATTCCTATATTTCCGAGATGAAACTGGGGAAGACTGGAAATTCTGAATTGGGATCATTAGCAGCAGAAATAACTGGATACTCGATGCTTTATTGATATTGTTAAAAAATTCGGTGAGCAGATTTTGTGCCCGTTGGTACTACATGTAACCAAACTAAGGTTGTTTCTTGTAGGGATAATTTGTGTCCAATACCTTCGTCGATGAAGGGTCAATTTGTTATCTGCAATTGATTTATTTTCACATGGCGAAAGATGACATTAGAACGTCTTGCCGCACCTTCCATAACATCGCAGACAGTTTCAATTAGATTTGTTATTTTTAAAAATATATTGTGAATCGTCGGTTGTGATTTTCTGACCAACAAGGTTCACAAATTGATTTGAGCTCCCAACCTTAATCGACGATGTTTCAGACTCATACATCACTTCTAAGGGGTAATTGCTACCTAATTAAGACCAATCTCACAATTTTCGGATCAAACGTTCCCAATAATATATAACAATAGTGAATTTTTCAATATTTCAACAGAAAAAAAATAGTTGTGTGTGGAAATCGTAGGAAATATTTGACACATGGCTTACGAGTATTTGTAATTGTCTGCACAAAAAATCGTGTAGTGCGATTTGTCTTTCCTATCTGAGTTTGGAGTAATTTGACTCAATAGTTTATTTGTCGTTAATTCTGAAAGTGCGAAATTTTAAAAATCAAATTTCCTGTACTTACGATATCACTGTGATGTCACCATACAAGGTAACATAACACTACAAAATTATAATATACTGTAGAATGTTCCAATCATGTATTTGGTCAAGGAAAATGTAACTTTATACTAGTTATTTGTGAGAACGCAACGGGCTGATGCTCAATTACAGCACTGTATCGAAATGACCAGCGTGTATTACGAGCACGTGGACATTGTATAAACAAACATACATGTTTATAATAAACATGTGGTTATGTAAGTAAACAAGTCAAGACACACATTGAAGCAGACGACGGTCAACTCCACAAACTACCACCAGATAGAGCAAATATCAGAAGACAGAGGGAGCTGGAGTCGATGTAGGAGAAGCAAGATGGTCCACCCCCACAATCACTTTTAAAAGGGACCTGCACGCAGCAAGAGCCATCATTCATTCCCCGGGTGGTCAGCTCCTCTCCTTCATCCTTTCATAGTTTGCTAAGGAACTTTAACATCCCTGGTACGCTATTTGCTAAGGAACTGGCACTATCCTGCACAGGCAGTTCGTTAAGGAACTGGTGTGCACTTTCACCTATAAAACCTAACTTCTCCTGTACGCAGTTTGCTAAGGAACTGGTACAACTACCTGACACGCAGTTTGCTAAGGAACTGGTGTCTTTCTATTTTCCACAATCTCTATCTGATCACTGCATAGAAGAAGATATCTTTGTAGCCGCCCATACTTAAATAACTTGTAAAAAGTATTCTTCGGGACGGTAATTTTATTAACTTTGTTCTTTTATATAAATAAATGGTTGAGGGCTATCTCCCTCTGTCTTCTGATACTCGACCACTCCCGAGTATCTTTGACTCTACCAATTCAAAACTAAAAGGAACATTACGTGGTGGTCGCCGTCGACTTCACATTTTAAGGGTGAAGAAGACAAAAAGTGACCAAAGAGTGCGCAAAAAGAAAGCCCAAAATACCTATTAAATTTTATCTTGTCAGGCGATTGCATATTATTCCTGAATGTTACTGTTTGTCAAATACGTGGTTAATATTGCTAGGTTAGGTTAGGGAATAAGATTTTCATATGTCATTACATAAATTCGTTATAAACACTTTTATGGGTAAATGCCTGTAAACATAAGGTCTAGTGGTCGAAATACAAATTTTGAAAAAAAGAAAGAAACTAGCGAAAACGGAGATATGGCAACTCCATTAAAGCCATCCTTCAATTTGCCTCACTTAACAAAGTTTGCTGGGCACATAAACGAGGACCCGGACAGATTTCTTATGTTGTTCGAACATTTAGCTTCTTTGCAACAGTGGGACGATACGAAACGCAAAGAGCTATTGCCGTTGTATCTTCACGGTACAGCTTTGGATTTGGTATTCCAATTAAAATCCCAAAATCTTTTAGGCGAGACAACTTACACACAGCTGAAAGATAAGCTTATCTGCCTGTGTAGGCCGAAAATAGCATTTTATAAGGCGGAGATGGAAATAAATGCAACAGTATCAGGATGAACCTATTGACTCCTATTTTTTACGGAAATTACGAGCAATAAGGCACAGCATTCCGGACGCGACTGAGGAACAGAAAGTTCATTTTTTATCATTAGGCCTTAAACAAGAATTTCTAAAAAGTATAGCATTAGAACACTACGCATCAGTGAGCGATTTATAACCACGTTTGCACGCACTTGAAGCATCAACGGATTTGTTAAAGAAGAGATAACTCATGGAAAAGTCTCAAGCATTGCTAACGTTCGTGGACCAATCAGAACACAGAACAGGGTCAAACTTCAAGAACTTATATCAATCATCCAGTCCGGCAGTTAGAGGGACAGATGTATCCGCAGATGGACTTCCAGAAGCCATACAGCCAGTTTAAAAATAGCCAAATTTCGCATCGACAAAATCCAAATAGGCAACATTATTTTTATCAACTTCAAAATCAGCAGAAGGCAACAACACAAACTTTACCTGCATGGACCACATAGGACTCCATAATAGACTTTCGGAATGGAGAACCAGAACCTCCTGGTCAAGTATATCCCTACCAGCCATCCTCAAGCATAAGAACTCTATTACCATGATCAAAACCTGAGCTTCCTAACGAAATACCTGTGTATCAACAACCAAAATTACAAAGTAACCAAACCTTGCCCCAACCTCCCATCCTTGCTTGGTATAACAACCAACCAGTTTACCCAGGGAAGGAACTCGTCAAGCAGATTATTGACATCTCAACCTACCAAATACAACAAGTCAACCCTGTTCCTACTCAATCAAACCAACCTCAAAATAGTTTGGAAAGCATCAGGAATAAATTGGCAGAATTGTCGCCAGTGGTTATTAAAAATAATACTAGCCAGAAGCAAGACTACAGGAAGAACGGGAACAAGAAGTACTATAATAATAAAAAAGGAAGCAAAAATGGGGCACAAAATAACAAAAAAAATGGTGAGAAAAATCAAGATAAACCTGGCACAATTTCAGTATGTGCCGTATGTTTCAAGCAAGGGCGCTCTGCTCAGATTTGCTGGCACCGTGAAGAGAAGGACACATACTTGGGAAACTAAAGACCGCGTCCCGGACTCAGAATAAAATTCACAAAGGCCCGCGGACGCAGAGAGAAACAAATAAGGAGAAAGCTCAACTTTCTCAAAGACTCAAAGACCTTAGAGTAGAACATTTGAAATAATGTTGTTTTTCAATAGCTTTAAGACAAAGACTCTGACCCTAAATTTAAAGACACTCTTCTTCATTCTCAGATAACATTGCCGGCATCTTCTAAACTAACCAGGGGAGCCAGATATTTTGTTCCAAAGATCTATATAGGGCCTAATGCCACTTCCAATAGCTGGTAGAACTTAAATGTCAAGTTAAAACTGTCCGAGAACTTGAGATAATTTTTACACACATTTTTTTTAGTGACATACGTCTTGTTTCACTGATATTTTTGTGAAAATTGCCGACTACTAGTGTATGTCGACTACCGTGTCCGACTTTTTAATTTTATAATTTTTTTTTGTAAATTTATCCAAGTAAACAGTTGGCTGTGTTACAGTATCAACAATTTGTGTATGTAAAATTTATGTCACTTGCGATGTATACCTAATGTTGTATAATGTTTTTAAATGTATATCTAATGTTTTTCTTTAAAATAAGTTGTGTGGCTTTAAGTATCAACGTCCTATTGTTTTATTTAACAGAAAAATCTTTCACAACAAAAGTCATATTGATCAGGAACGTTTTGTATAAGTGATTTTTACATTACATTATACCTTATATTGATCAAATTAATTAGAAATTGTTTGTATCTTATGTGTTGAACTTAACTAAGATGAACTCTAATGCGAATTCTCCATTGTTTTCCTTCATAAAAAGATCGTGCCTGGTAAATACAATACTTGCTGTAGGGCAGCAACAGACGGCTCAGCTGTCTTTTGCCAAACAAGCGATGAAACAAATTAATGTTCAGTTTGCGCCGCACTGGGAGTTAAAAATCACGTGGACGGTGGCGCCAGCCCTGCCTCTAGAGCAGATTTTATAACTCTATGCTTTTAATTCTTATGGCGGATTTTCAAACACGCTTGCATTGCTTGCGATTTGGATGAATAACCAATTGAAACACGTGTTACAGCACGTAATAAAACCACACCACGAAACACTACGTGTTTCAGTTGGCTATTCACTCAAATCGCAAGCAAAGCAAGCAACGGAAGCTTTCATGAAAATGAGCCCTTACACTAACATGAGATAGGGAGCTATTTCTTTGGACATAAAACATTCATTCATCGCACGTAAAATTATACAACTGGTCCCTGTTGGTGTTCAAATCAAGGCACTTAACTAGATGTGGAGCTTTTTTTTTTTTTTTTTGTTGAGGAATCCACTTCCAACTAGATGTTATTACATTTACTCCTTTACACAAAGAACCTGTGTATGGTAATTGTTGGAAAATACACAAAAATTTTGTCGTTGTCGTGACTGGGACTTGAACCCGGATTCCTCACTTGGCTGTTCGGTGTTTTAACCATTACATACTTAAGTCTACAGTACGAAATAATATGTTATTTCTTTCAGACAAAGACCTTTTGTATGTTAAAAAACTGGCGGTGCTGTGATGGTAAAAGCGCCCAGCCGGCAATGCGAGATCCGAATTCGAATACTAATTGTTACGAATCGATACGAATCCATATAATTTGTTACATTTATCAGTGACACTGTTATTGTTTTCATGTTAATATATATATGATTGTATATCATATAATATATCTGGTGTAGTAAAAAGTAATCCATTATTTTGCCAATAGATGGCTTCAGTGATCTGTATCTCGCGTTGTATAAGTCCGATCGGG
>JAGDQP010011468.1:0-28703 GCA_022664845.1 Lepisma saccharinum
AAATTTTTTTTTTCTAAACAAAGAAGTCCATCCTTTAAAATACACTTGAAGTGAAATAAAAGGATTATTTAAAGCAGTTCAGGGAAATTAATGGGATAATGGCGGGGATCTGTTTCAGGCTTAAGCACCAAGTGCTGTGAATCCTTACTCAACCACTCTGCCCGTCACTCGAAAACTTCCAAATTAGCAACTACTAAGACAACATAAAGCATGGTATCATACTGCCAAGCAATTGTTGGGAGTTATTTGCGAAAAAAAGTTAAGTGAACAGATTGACAACTTCTTTGTAGCAATAAAGGGACATCTGCTGTCTTGTTAATAATTTGCGGGGACACGGGACACATGACAAAAAAAGGATAGTCCAGTTAAAACAGGAAGTCCAGTCATCCTACTATCAAGGCCCGAATCGCCATGAATAAAATTTAATTCAATAAATTCATGAAGAGAATACATTTAACCGCATATTTCTCTTGCTTCATTGAAATTAGCAGACAAGAAGTTATCTTTTCTGACGATTTTCCCCTCACTCGTAACGTAATGAAAATCGTCCTATCAATAGTTAGTTAATACTAAGGATAATATAATTTAAGTAAATTAATCACGCCGTTTTGCATTACAAAAAAAAATCAGGGCAGAGAGATGACTTGAACTGACAATCTTTTGCATTACGGTCGACAAGCTTAACCACTACGCCACAGAGGGCGATGCTCTGCTGAACTTCCATTAGCGTTTATTAACACAGCATTGAATGACAGTCTTCACTTCGAAATTTCAAACCAATATTGTGTCTTTCTTTACCCCTTCTCGTGGATATAATAGCTTATGCTACATGATTATGCAATGCATATGTTGTATCTGTAACTTTTGTTTGTGTAATATTTTATTTAAAAGAACATTGTCTGTAATCTCAGTTGCTGGTAATACTAAAGATATACACTGTTTCATAGAGCCAAGAGAAATATCCCTTCTTTCCTCTGAATTTCCCCGTCAATTTCCCTATGTTGCCAAATCTCTCACTTTTGGACTTAATTTTTTTCGATCATTTTTTCATGTTTCTGTTTTTTCGTTATAATTTTATTATTTATTAATATTTTTGTGACAAAATTTCAGGAAATATTCGTTTTTATATACTTCACATGTTTAACAATTAAGCGAACTCCAGAATTCAAGGAGAAAAATATTATTTGTCAAAAACTGTCAAATAAAGACATGCGAAAAATTTTTTGAGCATGAGTGTACATTGTTTAGAGCTTGAACATTTTTCAGTAGTTGCAATATTGTTATTATGCGAAGTAGAGGGTGCAGGAACTGATGTATTGCCAGAGAAGTTCGTTGCCTTAGGGACATTATTAACTGCACATTATCTTCTTTCCACAATTTCACTCCAAGAGCACGTATTCGTTGTCGCAGCAATAGGTGTTTGTATTTGATTGGAAACTCGCTGGCTGCCACACTTACACAAGCCATGTTGTTGTTGTGATAAAAAAAATCCCGACCTAATATTTCAACTATCTTCTTTAGTTTAGACAGTTCCTCATAGATATTTGTTATTGACTTAACACTTACTTGAGGGTTATTTCGCCGATGTTCAATCATTTTCCTTGCGCAGGAACAACCTTTACACACCCAAACTAGAGGCTTCGATTTTAAAAAAACAAAAAAAACTGCCCTGCACTTACCGAAATGAAAGAATTGCTTACAGTCCACACATTGTATTACATTTTTCAATATTCTTTTACAATTTCCACATTTACTGTCATGAGCACTACAGCTCAAATTACGGGGAGCTCTCTCTGCATGTGTAGAGCCGGACGCCATCTTGGGCAAAGCGTACACTCTCCTTGGGTTGGGCCCACCTGAAAAAAGAAAACACTTTGAACCCAGTCAATTTTTTCGTTAATTTTGCTTTTAAAATATTTTTTTAGATCAGGGAACGTCATAGAAGTGCATTATGATGAAAATCATTGCATTTAGTTTGTTAGAATGCTGATCAGTGATCACAACTGTCATTATAACTAAAATAATATTACTGTCTAGAATATACAACACTTTACGTTTGGGATATTGAAATACAAGAATGAATCCGAGCTCAGTACCTCAATACAAACCATTAAATAACATTTTTCCAACTGTTGCTTTTGTAACCCACTATTAGGGTGGTCCTCTTGTAACTAGATATAGATAATAAATTTTGATGCTCTTTACCTTCAATTTTTATTAAACTACTTTCAGACGAAATTATTATTGAAGTATATCATATAAATTACATCTTTGTAATATCAAATTATTGAACTCTCTCTGTAATATGAAATTCAGTGAAAAATTAATTACTTCAGTGTGCAAATGTTGTTAATGAAGAATATAAATTTTCACACAGATGCCACATACCATCAGTAATACACTTGTTATCCACGAAAGCAGAGAGCTAATCAGGAAATCACAAAAGACTTAAGTAAAGATAAATAAACGGCACTATGGTTACCTCGTGTTTTGTGGTCTGGTGGTTGGTGTGCTAGACGACCACGTGGCACTGGGCATGTTGACCAGCTATTGAGACCCTGCTCAGGCGGACCAATAGAACCATCTGAATGAGGTTTTCCATCGTTTTCTTGTCTCATCTGGTGAAAGGTGCAAAGCTGGGACCTATAATTATCGTGGACTCCGAACCACCCGCTTCTTGAATCCAGTGCAGTTGCCGGTATACAGACCAAGTGAGGTCATCCCCACACAGAACAGGCCCGATTCTACACTGAATTATCAAAACTCATGGGATAGTCACCTAATATCTGGTCGGGCCTCCTCTGACCCTGCGGAGCGCAGCGATACGGCGTGGAAGTGAGTCTGCAAGTCCCCGGTACACTTTCGGAGGCAGTTGACACCACACAGTCTGCAGAGCGGAGACCATTTGCTGCCTGTTCGTGTGTGGAGGATCCAGCGCACGGAACCTGAGTTCAATGGCATTCCAGATATGCTCAATGGGGTTCATATCAGGGTTTCCGGGTTGCCAGCTCAGTCGTTGGACCTCTCCTGCATGCTCTTCGAACCATTCTCGGACGACATTGGAGAGATGTGGCTGCGCATTGTCATCTTGAAAGACCGCAAGATAGTCAGGGTGTTGAAAATCCAAAAACGGGTGTAGATGATCTTCGAGCAGCTGACAACATTGAACGTGTCTTCCAGAACAACCAGAGCTAATTCCATACCAGGAAATGTGCCCCAGACCATGACTGATACTCCACCACCCTGAACCACGCCCTCTTGTCATGCGAGATCTATCCTTTCATGAGGTCTGCGCCACACACCGTTCCTCCCATCGGCATGATACAGTTGATACCGTGACTCGTCGGACCAGCTGTCGTTACGCCACTTTTGCAATATCCATCCGAGGAGATGACGCGCGGTTAGCAGTGGCACCTATGTAGGGCAACGGCTCCCATATCCGAGGGAACGCATGTTGCGAAAGATTGTCCACTGGGAAACGTTTCTAGCACAGCCAGTGTTGAATTGGGCCGTGATGTCTCGCACTGTCGTCCTCCTGTCTCTATTGACCATTCGTCCCAAGTGTCGCCGGTCTCGGTCATTGAGGGCGTCTGGACGCCCGGTATGGTGTCTGTTGTGGACTGTGACGCTTTCATCCATCCATTCTCAGTACACCCTGAACACAGTCGAATGTGTGAAGCCGAATTCCTGCACCACCGCCGAAATCGAATTTCCAATGCGCCGGGTACCCATCACCATGTCTCGTTCGAATGGCGTCAACTCACGACGACGTTGCATTTCACATGAATCACTCACACGTGGCGTCCGCCCGCGAATCAGTGACTTTGCTATCCCATGAGTTGTGCTAATTCAGTGTATAATAGTGTCAGTTCGTCCAGCGTTGACTTCGCATTTGGGAGGTTCGGGTTTGATATCAGCGGCCGACCATCCTGCCAGGTTTTTCCTCAGACCTACCAGGCAGATGCCGGAATGATACCTTAAACTTAGACCCTGGCAGACTTCTTCCCGCATTCTTTCTCCTACCCTATCCAGGTCTGTGCCATAGATGCCTAAATACCATAAATAAATTCAAATTCGACTGTAGGAGCACACTGTTATTGACTGAGACACAGCTTTTCATTCGCATACACTCACATTTTATTTTTAAAACTCGGAGGGGGAGAGAGACATTTTATTTTTAAAACTCTGAGAGGGACACACACATCCGAAAAAGCTCATTACAATTAAACGCGAAGTCCGAGCTTTTTCAAACCCTGCAAAGTATACTATTTTGCTTTCTAAGAAGAAATGTCAGAAAATATCCACTCTTTTTTTCAGCGAGAGTGTCCAAATTGTCGTTTGGGAACAGTAAAGACCGAACAGGTTCTTCGTGGTTGAGTAAATGTGGTTCGAAATGCATCAAAGCTATAGTTCGACTCTTCGTAACTTTTCAATGAAGCTGTCAGGGAATTGTGGTTGGACTTGGTTATTATACGCATACGCGCACGACAATGTAGTATATTAGTTTGTCTGTTTGTTTACTAGGGAAGTTAAGAAATAGATTGCAAATGGCTACATAAATAAAAATGCATGAAATACTTCTGTGGTAACAAGTTTTATTTTTTCAAATAACCACCATCTACCTGAAGACACATCAATGATGTACGAGCGTCCCAATACCTTGCACAAAAGTCTTTGGGTTGCTGCCGCAGCCACATACGGACATCCCGTTTAACGTCTGTATCCACCCACAATACGTTTACCGCCAAGGTGCATTTTGAGCGAACCAAACAAGTGAAAATCACTTCTTTCCATACACAGAGCGCATTTCTTTGAGAGCTTATGTCAGGAAGATCTTCCTCCTACAATCAACGCGCTACTGTCCGCCATTTTTACACTGCATATTGACATGCCTTCAGTGATCGATGGCTCTGTTCACTGAATCTACGAAGTATGTGTGCTGCTGCTATACTACTTGGCGACATCTTTCGAAAATACTAACGAACTATTCCTTGTTACCCTCCACCAGTTTATCACACATTTACTGACTTCCTCGAATATTACGTTGTATTTGTAGTTATTCTATGAACTGCATTCATTTTTAGTTTTTCGAATATAATGAATGTTATGAAAATAACGATACTCCCCAACATATGACTTCACACTCCGAGTCAGTGAATGTAAGTACGTGTTGGATGTTTACAAAGGTATATACATGATTGGATTTTATTGTAGCTGCATATCCAAAGGATTGTGAAATATTGTCAATCCTCTGTTGCTTACATTGCACGTGAGAGAGAGAGAGACACGCGCACAAATGGAAGATCATTCACGCGCGGGCGGTTTTGTTCGGAACAAATAGCAACCCTGGAGTGGAATTTGTTTACCACTCAATGCTGCCAATTTTAGAAACTGGCTCCGTTGTTATTGTAAAGCTTTTTTCCTGGAGGAACACGCCGAACACCTTTTCTTTTTAACTGGAAATGTTGTAAAGTTCTTTGGCAGACTGGTTTAAATATAAATAAAATATATTTTTTCGATGTAGTTTCTGTCAGTCAGTAGTAATATGTCAGTAAATTTCATTCTTAACTAAATTGAAACAAACTTATAAAACTGCTATTAGCATCTGTAAAATCTTAAATTTGAGTCTACGAGTTAGAGTTTCGCCATCTTTCTTTCTTCTATGTAAACAGACTTATTATTATTTCCCTCTTCGGTTCGAGAATAAAATAGCAACGAAATCCGTAAGTACGTTAGTGTAAACTTATGGTGCCATTGGACCATCCGTAAGTTAGCCAACGGGCTTGCACGTTGTTGTCGATATCGTCGACCAGTCATAAAGTCTGGATCCCATAGTGAGACAATCATGGGTCCGACGTCAATCATTCCTTTACATAACGACAGACATCACTGTCGGTAGCGATCCTCTTATGTGGTTTAGAAGGCAGAAGAGATGATTTGTCAGAGATTAGTCAGGTCAATATGGTGGTAGTTGAGGTGTGACTCAATTTATGTAGTTCTACAGTTTATGGAGTGTGTACGAAACCTCTACGTGTCAGGTTTATAAAATTATTTCTGAGTTTCACTTTAGTGAGATGGAATGAACGAACTCAATTGACACTACTTACCCCTAAATTATTGAACTTAACGTAGTGAAGCTTCCTTTATTTTTATTTCATAGGGAGGAACGTTAGAGTTACTTTGTCAGTGTTTTCCGTTATATTAAGCCAGCAGTGTATGTTATATCCATCCTGTCGTGTGTTTTAGAATGTACACATATTACACTGTAGATGATAGCGTACGAAATAAAAGTAAATATTTTCGTGTGAACACTTTGTAGAAATTTATTTGAAATGATCACTAAATATACATTGTACCCTAAATTTCATATTTGATTTTTCCTATTGACAGTAGTCATTTGTAGTCCTTTTATCCATCGCTCGATCTGCCCAGTTTCTAGAGAGGTAGAACTCACACAGAATACCATATTCATATTCCAAACTAGAGAGCGATTCTGGAAAACGAATAATTTTGCAGAGAAAGAGAAATCCCAACATCCCCTTCCATCTCCACATAACGAGTACTAATTTTATATGAGTTTGTGCCAAACAGAAAAGACGCGGGCCAAGAAATGTAAGTTAATTATCAAGATCCTAGGGTCTAGTCATATATGTGGACATTAAATAACGCGATTTCTGTTTGATAATACCAATTAACCAGTGAAGTTTTTTTTAATTCAGATTGGAAGTGTGTGAAGGTTCTCCTTCATTGTAGCTTTCAAAGATAAGCTATGCTAACAAAAGATTCGGAAACCAGTAAGAACAAGTAACCGGGTTAGTATCAGAGCTCAACAGTACTTACTGAAGTATTGTTTCAGTCATGAAAAAGTTTCGAACAGGAAGGAAGTGAAGTGGTTCTACTTCCATGAATTTCCCATGTTTCCACACTAGGTTCTAAAGTTATTACACCCCCCTCGCACCCGCCTCAGTCATAGTTTGGAAAGCTAGGTCTGTTCTTACATACTCGCTAAAATTGTGCTCCATTCCAAAGGAGGTTTTGTGGTTCACCTTTTGCAGAATGGTCTCATCTGTTTGATCCTTCCCCCTTTTTTTGGTCAGATAAAATTAATGCTAGTATATAAATAATCCACGAAAATTATGTACTTTTGCCGAATTTTCTGTTTCCGTTTAACAGGCTTCATGTCATGATCTTGTAAAGTATGAAAGTTTTAAGAAAATATATGAATGGTTTCTTTTCAGATATCGTTACTGTAAATTCCACTGTATGTAAGGCAAATTGAGGTAGTGAAGCTCTTTATTTGCATGCAAATTGATTTCCATGTACCTGATAACTTAATGAATTTCATTTGCATGTGTATGTAATAGTTAACGCATGCATCACTTGATATTTTTGCACTTGTACTAAGCTTTTTTTGTTTCTAAAATAATTATAGGGTTTCCTTCATGGCATGTAGGCCCTGAGCGATCAGGGGACGACGTTTTCTTAGCATCTCAGGATTCTGGTCCGAGGGAGGGGCAAGGTAAGAATAATTTTCTCGTATTTAATTCAGAAACAGTGAATACTTGCAAACCTTAAAATCGAAATAAGACTGAAAATTTACACGTAATTACAAATATTTTTAACATGTGACCCATATTAACTTCGAACACTCTTCGTCATTCGCAAAAAAAAATGGTATATGCATATGGTAAGTGCATTAGTCGTAAGTTAATTTCCATAGTTGTAGATTTATTTTCTCAGTTTTGGGTGGAGAAATAAGTTCGTAGTGTACATTCGGTGTGAGGACTATAGAACTTGTGATCGAACAGTAAAAGAGTTTTGATGTTAAATATAATCTCTATTTTTAAGTCGGCCTTATCGCAGGGCTTGTCGATCGACTTCCTCAGCCAAACAGATGCAAGAACTGAACTAGGGGTGGTAAATGGTGCGATATAGAGAAATATTGTGGATGAGGTTATTCGTTTCATCGCAGCCAAGGTCTTGATTTTTTTCCTGCGCCATTCGTGTAACATGGAGTTGTTGCACTTGTAACTTCACTGTGTAAGACGGACATTGCTTTTTTGCGAGCAGAGCTCGACATTGATGATTATTTTTTTCCGTAGCTCATAGATATAAGCAGTTGCATCACTCACACAGCATCGTTTTGTGGTACTAGTGACATTCTTTTGGCACGGATTCGAATTCAGTATTCTGTAGTGATGTACTTGTGTAATGAAGGACTCCTGGCTTTCTTCGCAAGAAGTAAAGTTACGTAGAGGCTTGAGATTTCTGGTTTAATGAAAACGTGTGGAAACTGTGTTTATATAGTTTCTGGATCTTCCAAAATAGGGAAGTGGTTAAGTAAAGTTTTGTTGCCGCAGTTGAACTGAAACGTAGGTCGACAATCTTCATGAAAATGGTGAAATGCTTTTTTTTTTTTTTTTTTTTTTTCTTTACAAGCCTTCGATCAGCCATAGGTTAGCAAGTATACCATTTGCAATCTGTACTGTTTAGTAGAGCGTAGGCCATACATACGGCAGGGATTAAATTCTAAGCCGATCGGTGAGAGGGCTCTTATCCGAATGTGGTTTCCAAAAAGTACTTCCCTTCCTAGTCACAGATTCGTAATTGACCAAATACTACCACATAATTGTCGACAGATGATTGTGTGCAGAGTATGTGTAGAAATGCAAGATCAATGAATGACGTGCGATGAAAGTGGTGGATGAGCCTCAGCCCTCCCGAGCCCACAGTGAATATAATCCCTGCATACAGGTATACAAGTTTTGAGCTCTTGTTGGCCAAATCATACAGCTTGCTCTAAGTATTTGTTTCTTGGTTTGGTTTATTGGGATTTCTTTAGAATAAAACAAAATTGAAATCAGTTGATCGTTAATTGTATCCTTTGTTAAGCAAATTTACTTTTATATATAAATGAAAGGCGAACAGAAAGGTGGGAAACGCTACGAACTTATTTCATGGCCCAGTATTTGAATACTGCATTTATTCTTGTTTGTATAGTGTATAGTGAAAGGGAATGACGTGTCTTAAAATACCTTGTCTCGCATGTCAGTTCACCTGTATTTTCAATGCTGTTTTAGATCAAGATGGTAGCGCTTAAAATAATACGTTTGGGGAAGTTTTATATTACGGATGTTGAATAATACTTCTTCGGTAGTAGTACTTATTTTTATTATTATTATTCATTTATCAATGAATATCACTGTAGTACGCAAGGTTTAATCAAAAACCATCTTGGTGTGAAAGGTTCAAAGTAGAGTTCGTAGAGATATTCCGTCTTGCTTTAAAGTAGGATCCTTCGGACTGTAGCATTTTGTGATACGAATTAAACTTTCCATGTTACTCAAATGATTGGACTATCTCCGAAGAGATGTTTTTAATCCATCACTCATCAGCAAACCTCTAGTAAATACTTAACGGTGTTCTTTATTTTTTGCTAGTACAGGGTTGTTAATCCTTTTCCACGGGTTCACCGCCATCGTTGATACTTGCCAGCGCTCATGTATTCTTTAACACTTTTATTTTAGCTTCTCTTGTAGTCTTAATTTTTATAACATGTGTAATCTTACTTCCAAAAATTTACAGATTTTATTCCTGCACGTTATTGTCGGTGAGCAGATATAATCAGTATTCTTGTATATTTGTACACTTTACGATTACAGTCTTCGTATACTTTAGCATGAGTCCTCACATTAAAATTGATTTTAAGTTCCGTGTATCTACGGTAAATATATCCTTTAACATCCATTGCATTGGATGGCTTACGTTTATTCAATCTTCATGTATCCCTTATTACTTCTTAATCACTATTTCATACCGTTAAATCGTTCTACCCATTAGCATAAACAAGAATTGTACGGAAACTAATTTTTTCCATGTTTTATCACTCTTGTTATTTCTTGTGTTCTATGTTGTTACTTTCTGCTTTATTTTTCTTATTCCTTACGATTATTTATATTTGCCATATTCAAGATTAGCTTTACTTAATACTCTTGTTCAAGTTCCATCAGATCTCCACGTAACTCATACAATTTTTCATATTCGTTGTAGCTTAGGTTTCGCTGCTTCGCTGTACCTATTCCCTTTTTTATCGTAGTAAACCTAAGCATAAAAGTATTCGATTCGATATTCCACACATTGTTTACGGTGTTCTTGCCAATATATCTTCTGATCAGTGATTTACCATATTTCAGCTGTTACATGTTGTATTATTTCCCGTCACATAACAGAACGAGAGTTCGGTGGTTTCTTTCAGTCCATTTTGTAGCATCTTTAAGACATTTATTACTTTGCATGTTTACTTGTTTGCTCTTATTTTGCTCCCCTTAAAATATTTCTGACTTTACGTTTACCTATACTATTTCTGTAATACGGTACACTATTTTTCTGAAGTTTAATGTATGGTATTCTCCTAGTCATCTTATAGCATACCGCTTGTGATTCTGTTATTATATTACATCTGATTCCATCATTTTCCATATTGAATATGATGGATGCATTTCTGAGAGCTGTACTGAATCCATCAAACTTGGGAAAATTTTGTCCTAATATTTCCTCGTAAGGACAATTTTCGACCATTAACATGCCTGTTGTTACCGCAGTTTCGTAATTCAAAGCTTTATGGGCGAACAGCTTTCCTTTTATTCTGATTTCTGCTCCATCTCCTGTCTTTATTGTGCATTTTCAGCATCATCAACATCAGGTTTCATAGACGGATATCTTTGTCTTATTTCCTGAAAATGTTCTAATTTCAAAATTGAACAAATTGCTCCTGAATCGTTAAGAGTGCTTTTACTATACCTGCAATCTTAGTAAAACGCTTATTTAAATTTTTATCATTTCGTCCCTAGACATGAGAACACTATACAAATTTCGTGTATTTCTGAAAACACTCGATCAGACACCCTCGTTACTTTTCTTCTGTGCCTGTTAGTTTGTGGTCTCATTCTGATGTACCCTGCTAACGTTTGTTAGTTGTGCGTTTGCTGATTCATCGATGTGACGATCGGTTGCATATTGTTTTTGTTGGTCGGTTTCTCGTCTCTCTGTTCTACATTCATAACGCATACATTTTCGCTAGTTCTATTTGCATTGTTTTGATGTGTTGCTGTTATTATATCTATTTTCCTTCAGAGCAATAGTTACTGTCTGCATTTCTCAGTCGATGATTGCTATCGTTATACAAGGTACCAGTGCTTCTATTCATGTAAGATGACCTGTTATTGTTACTTCTATTTTCATAACTACTCTGATCTTTATTGTTACTTCTGGAGTCTCGATATCTAGCATTAGTATTATGACTTATGTCTCAATAATCTAAAGCATTCTACACTTGCCCTTTTGCCACTATTTCCGGTCATTTCGGAATAATTGAGTAAATGCATACATTTTATACCGTTGGAGAGTTTCTGTTCTGAACAATATAGTTCATGAAGAAACCGGGAGTAAAGTAAATTTCCGTCTTATACAAATTTCGCTTTTACCAGGTTTCACTGCTGTATATAGTTTTGTTCCTGTGAGCTGTTTTTGTAGCAATGTATTAGGATCACATTTTTGGCAGTGTTGAACCTGATTTGAAGTTCCATACAGGCCTACTTGATAAAGTATTTGATACCAATCCTAATTTAGTGTTGAATGTCGGAGAAAATCTGCGGGGATCACTGCGGCCCCTCATGTTAGCTAAAATCAGATGCTCATCACGTATTTATAGTGAATTTGACAAACATAATTGTAAAGAGGGTTAAAATAGCAACGCTGTTGATGGTTCATAAAACATGCTATTAGTATAGTAGAACAGGGGTTGACGGTATGACTAATCTGATTGTTTACTTTAAGATAACCTGGATATAGAGTTCAAGTATTACGAATTATCTCTTCGATATCCACTACCATAGAATTGTATTGACTTCCGGTGTTAGGAAAGGATTTAGTTCTTTCCCTTTGAATTTCATTCATGATTGTAGAGTATTTAGTATAGAAACACTACTTGTTGACTTCGTCGATTGGTTATCTGGATGACCGTGTTATTATTAGTTTCAGATGTGCAGTCAAAAAGCAGGATTGATTTATTTATTCTGATAAACAAGTATTGTTTCCTTGAATTCTAATCTATTGTCTGTCATCGATTAGGTTAATTCTAAGGAGCATTTTCACCGTACTTTTTTTTTGGCACATCCGTTACAGTGTTCTAATAGTGTAAAATGCTATGTTACGTAAGTCACTGAAAGTGTTGAGAATGAACAACATTGAGTCACCACAAGCCACTGCACCTGTTTCTTCGGTATTACTGGACCGAAGTTGCAGTAACAGGTTGAGCAATTTTAAACCCGCTCGGTGTATCTAGTAAGTCAGCAGGTCTGTTGATGAGTCAGGTCGCACCATCGGCAAGGACGGACCTGAAGAGAGAGCATTTCAGAGCTATGATTTCTCTTTAATCATTGGACAAGAAAGCATGCCTTGAAGGATTACAGCCTGCATTTGGGGATCATTACCCTTCTCCATCCACTGTCCGAGTTCGCGAGGGAAAGAGACTTGAAGGTGAAGACTGCTCTGGGTGGCCCACAACAGCAATTACGGATGAAAAGTGAAACAGATGTTAAGGGAAGATCCTGAATCTGAGCAAATGTACATTGGAAGCAGCAGTGCAATTGGATCGGCAGCACTTGAACAGATCCTGCGTGACACACTTCATATGAGGAAGCTCTGCAGTCGTTGGATCTCCGATAATTTTTAAAATGTGCAGTAAAGAGCGCGAGTGGATTTGTGCCAGGAAACGTTGGATAAGTTCGACGGAGAAAGGTCAAAAAATTTTTTTAACATTGTGACAGGCGATAAAGGCTGGATATAGTGTAACTCTTACCAGTAGTCGGCACACCTTAAGGAAATCTTTCGCCTTTTTTGTCGTGTACCGAGTTTGATCATTTTATTTCGATCCTAAACCCCTGTCTACTTGATCTTATGTAGAAAGATTAGAACTATTGAACCAGTTTGGAGAAAAGTCAGTTTCTTCGAGTACCTTGAATTCACAAGAGAGTGAATGAGAGTGTTATTCATAAACCCCTTCGAAATTTCTGAATTCTGCAACACAGTAACCAAGACAGACACACAGCAGGAGCATATCAACAAAGAAACACTTCAGGTTTATGCCCTGCCGTACAGGTATGTATGTCCACCCCCTTGTGAAAGTGTTCGTACAACGATTTTTGACGAAAACCCGTCAGAAAAAATCACGAAAGGTCGGGTCAAGTAAGAAGATGCAATTAGTAGAACAATAATTCCGTATTTTGAACAGCCGATCGCTCATATTTCTAGGGCACAGAAGAAGCTCATCTTCCTGGAATTTCACACTAGGATATTCATGCTTTTCTGCTTTAATATGCAGTTATATTAGTCGTTCAATTCTTCCACAGAAAATTATAGTAGAACACCCCGTACCCATCCGCGGGAATGTATATAGCTCTATAGGAACATTACTGTAAAGCATGAATTAATTCTATACCATACTTTCGCTGCATTGGTCTCTCGTTTTACTAGTACTGGAAACCACGTACATAAGTTACATAATACATTGCAACTGGTAACACGAATTCTGTCACTAGATGGATAGGGATATTTTAATCCAGGCTACGTGTAGCTCATAGGGAATAATGTTTAACTTCATTAACACTATATATTGAAGTAACTTTAGAGTAAACAGTGGATATTCATACTCAAAGCTGACTGTTATCTCGAGTGTCCTAATATGTAATTCATCGTATTAACTGCAGAAATTGGTCGTAATATTAAGGTTCACATGCGAGTGTATTTATTTTTGTTTTATTTTATGATCTTCCTTTTTTTTATCTGCATGTACACTATTTGTATGCGTACCGAGGAGTGTTTGAATACATTTGGGAAGTACGATTAAGTCTTTCATCTTATGAAGGACTTGCATAAAAGTAAATGGATCCATATTTGCTAATTCAGTCATTTTCGTAGTGATTCAGGAATGAAAATGAATTTTTTTAAATGCAAGTATTCACTGTTTTTTTGTCTCTGTAGGGAAGTGATTTTGTTAACTTTAATGTTCTAAGAGAAAAAGGGGTAAGTTCCCAGGTCGTTTACCGTACATACAAGGACTTAGTGGTTTATGTTAATTAAAATTATTATTTTAGTGTGCACTCCTAATTTAATATTAACTGAGTAAGGTACAAATGATATGATAAAGTATACATGTACGCGTTATATTGCAAAATTAATGTTTATTAGTATTGGCATATACACCTAGTGATCACTTAATTATGACCATCCTATGAACAATGAAGGCGATCCGTAAATCACGAGGGTTTCGATAGTGCACACATTGCCAATCTATGATGTATCATAGATAGGGACACGATTTTGTGGTAAATAAAAGTAAGTGATTTCGGTGTAAAAAAAAAAAAAAAACTTTCGGGAGAAACGCGGTGATAAAAATATATGCGATATAAAGTTTAATACCTAACTTGTTACCTGGAGAAAGTCTTTATAAAAAATATTCGTGAAATAAAAATAAGCTTCCTTGGTAGGTACCTTGTATTCTTAACAATTCCTTGACGACATACATCAGATTGTATCTTACATGTCATTGCTCCAAATGTCAGCAATGTTTCGATATTTTTTTGGTGTTTGTCCTCTACGACTAACTACTTCACAGGAAGAAAGAGTTTTCACCTCCTTTTGCAGCTGTATGTAAAACTTTAAGAAGTCATGAATGTCCACCCCATTGAACAGAGGGATTCTGTTCAGCTTTGTACTGAAAGTGGTGGGCTCAACTTTGACAGATCTGAGCTGAGGGAGGTGAATAAAGATGAGAGTGTGCCAAAGATTCCATGGGCTGGATCCTTGTTCAGAATGCCAGCAAGTTTATTGCTGCATGCTCCTACATGTTTGAACTGCTTCTCTGGGCTTTTCTTTGTGTGGACAACCCTTTCAACTTCTGCCTTGTTTCCGGTTTAAAAACAAGCTGCTCCACAAGTTAATATTCTGATATCATCAGCTGCCTATCGTATTCCGTGCAAATTACAGTTTACTGAACGCAAAATCGTTAGAGGATCGTAGCTTGAATACCAATTTCGCGATGTTTCACATACACTTCCAAAATTCGTTAACACTGAATTTCATATTTAATCGCGACTGTAAAATTAGCTGATAGGTGAAAATAAACAACTCTTTAAGTCTGTAGGACTTGTACTGTTTGTTTCTACACAAAACTGACACATTTCGCGTTTTCGCGACCCACCTTAAATTCTTGTCTCTAATCGTAGATAAGGGCGCAGTGGTAGGTAGTAACATTTAAACCACCAGGACTGGCCACAAACATTCTGCAAAACTGCAGAGCACAACAAAAGGGTCATGTTGGAATTGATCTTCAGATCCGACTTGTACGAGGATGCAGCATTGTTCAGCAGGTGACTGCCTATTGCAACAATGCAGTATCACCGTGCGTCGCACGTTTGGACAGCAGAAACCCTCAACGCCATACTTCCCTAAATAAGGTTATCATGCCTGGTGCAAAGACATGGAGGTTTGCTAGTCTGGCGAGTCACCTTTTTTACTTAGTCCGTGGATGGCTGTGTACATATTTGATGATAACATGAGGCTGTTGACCCGTTATGCATGATTTAAACAGTGGCAGTCGGTTGAGGTGGGTGGTTGTATAATGTGAAGCGTATTTAACAGACTGGAACTTGGATCCTTGTTGCATGTGGAAGACCATATGACGTATGGTGCTCCTACTGTTTAATCTGCTTGCATGAAAATGCACCGAGCCATCCACGTCCTCTGCAGACCCCGGGATGACTGAAGGGTTAGCGCTCGCCCACTTTCTGTACGCGTGGTCATGGTACGCGTAGTCCCACCGGTGTTAATTGAACGGAGTGGTTCGGAGCTGACTTTACCAAATCTTAGAAGCTAATCAACTCGTATAGGGCGTTAATATCAATTCAAACAGATATCGTGTGCATGAATAGTTCAAAGAACATAGCTCCAAAAGATTGACAATCGATCTCCGAACTCTCCCGATATCAACCCACTAGAGCAAGCACCTATGGATCTTTATGGAAAGGCATATCAGGCAATAGCTGCATTGAATGCCACATAACCTACAACTTGGCCATTGCACCTGATAATTACTAATTATTATTACTTGAATTAATACCACGTACCACATCAAATAACTACAGTACTAAGAGCAAAAGGGACCCCTACTAGGTATTTGGTAGTTGGTTATAATTCAGTGATCACTGAGCATAGTCATGCAGAAATGATTCGTTGATGATTTGTAAGAAAAGGTTGGTAATTTTAAAAATGCTTTTTACATTCATTCATTCATTATTTATTTATTTATTTTTAAATGTTTCATATTTCGATTTTTAAGACACTATAAACGTACAGAATGATCACAAGATTTCAAAGTAGGACAAACCATGCACAGATAAAACACTAGAAAGGGGCTACAGGCAGTAATAGAAATTTAAAACAAGGTTTTCTTATTTCAAGCAGGAGTTTTCCCTTTCATATTGTAGGTTTGGTTACATTAAACACATTTTTCTCGAATATCATTATTTTTAGAAACAACGATATGACCTTTGAATAGTTACACTAGACTACGATAGGTTACTGAAATGTCTTTTTAAGATGCTAGAACTTGGAACGTAGCGTAGTTCGAAACTGAGACGTGCAGAACAGTGTTGGAGATTTTTTTATTTAATCACGTGATACTTATGCCGCGGCTGGGGTACTTGATGAGAACAATGGTCATCCGGTTCATTTCTTCGTGACACCATCCCTCAAAGCAGACGTAACCAGAGCGTTGCCGCTGCTCGATTGCAGTGCTCCTCCAGATGTTCATACAGACTGATCTTGCTCGGGTAAAATCTTATTGCTGCATAGAATCTTTCCTCATAAGTTTTCTTATATCTCTTAAAGTTCATCCAACAACCATAAGTCAATATCACGTAAATACTAACTTACACACTCTATGGCTTACGGAACTCAAAAGTTCGTCGTCGCAGTTACAAACTTTCCCCTTTGGATCTGGGCAAATCAAGCCAATTTCAATCGTGAACGTTACCACTCGAAGATCCTTTCTAATATTGGTATCCCAACGATGTTTCGGTCTTACCAACAACCTCTTTCCACCCGGCTTACAAACCACAGCACCCCCTCCCATCCAAGCTACGTGACCTACTCATCTTAGCCGTTGTGGTTTCATCATTTAGTCTCCTCCATTCTTCGAATATGCCATCCTGTTTCCGCATGTATATCTTTCTCAAAACCTGATTTTCAAACACTTGCAATTTTCAGACACCTGCAAAGTGCAATATATGTTCATCTGCCAGGTTCGCATTTCAGCTTTCGCAATCATAAAATTTTAGTGGCAGAATAACCGTTCTGCATATTTCAATTTCACCTTTCGTGATACTAATCGGGAGGTCAGAACTGTGTGAACTGAACAGAAACGTGAGTTTCCCCGATGCTAAGCAACATTTTATTTCTTTCATGATCTCGATCTTGTTTGTTACATGTGATCGCAAGTATTTAAATTTATTTTCTCTATGATTTCATTCTTAATTGTTGTGCGTGTGTGTGTTATTTCGCATAAGGGCACATTTTAAAAGTACAGTTCTTCTACATTTTGTCACAAGATGATGTGCTACAAGGTTCATTCTGCACCGGTATTATTTGCTTTGTGTGCAGCTGATTTTATAGATGTTTAGGTTCTACACACCTCTTACTATGCAGTTAATACAAGAGTTTTACATTCTAAAACTATTTAAAGAACTATAATTTACGATATCCTCGATGTACCTCTAATCGGCTTAACCATACAAATCATCGTAAATGATGACCGAATCGCGTTAACACTAACGTTAGTAGTACAAGATAATATAACGAAATTAAATAATTTATTCCATGCGTGGCCTCTTCCAGGAACGTGAGGCTACTCAGTGATTGTTTTATGTTGCACATAAGTGCAAAAAAATATTAGCAAAATTACGGAACTTGAATAGATTTTACAGTGATATTAAAACCGGATGTCTGTAGTACTATTTGGTCTTGAATTCAAGCAAAAATTTGCATTGTGTTAAGGGGAGCTCTCATGTATCCTGTCATAAGCATTCAGGATATTCTCCGTGTTCCTCAGAAATGACATTGTTTCGTATGTAAAATATTGATGGGAAAATAAACTCAGTTCTGCTTAGTACGTTGAGTAAACGTATGAAGATACTGTTTTCACGTGTAATCAATCTAGATATACCACAGCGCAAAACATATATATGTCTTAATTCATTCTCAGTATCAGCTCTTAGTGCTTAAAATAAATATTCCTTATAACACTGTGCTTAAAATGTCCTTTCCAGCGATATTACCTTGCAGTACATAGATCCCGGATGTTAGGCAAAATGTTTATTCTTTAATGGTTTGATTTATTCTGTAAATCTATTAACAAGACTAAGTCTCATTTACCATTTTTAATTTATGATCTGCAGGCATCTTTGTCTCAGATCGGGATAGAGTAGGGGAACCTGTTTCAAATTTGAAGGCACCATACCGGCAATAGCCAGATGACAGAAAAAACACACAAAAAAAAAACAAACTTGGAAATAACTCAGTCGGAATGGCTGAAATTTCCTTGCTGCATTCTTCACGTACCCTATCTCGACTCTGAGCAATAGATGCGTAAAGATCATCAATAAATTGATTTTAGGCAAAATATATTAGCAACTCCGCAAAATGGCAGCTGTAAACTTAAATATCCGTTGATCGATCGAAAGACGAAAATCCATGAGTATCATCTGGGAGTCTTTATCAAATACCAGCTGAATCAACCCAGTCTTTGCATTGTCTAGCGCTCGAGATACCTAACAGGACTCATCTCATCGAATAAAACATCTGATTTAATGTTATGTGCAAATTTTTAGTGATTTGAGGGGAAGGGAGAAAACATGAAAACTAGAATTTCAGAGCTTTCCCACATGACCTCAAGCTTGTCCCTAGGTCCCTACTGCATCACGAGTTGCTTTATAATAATAATGACAATACACGAAGTTCTTTATCATCTTAATTGACTGTTTTACCTTCATGCAAGAGGCCCAATCCATAACCCGTAAATAGCGTCATAGTATTGTTGTCATCTTTTGAAGTCTTCTCACTCCCTTTGGGTGCTTGTGAAGGCACTTTGACCAGTGCCAGTACGGCTGTTTTCAGTTTTTATCAATTTCTGCTGCCAAGAGGAGAGCGATATGTTGTTCCAGCATAATAATTTCCGACTGAGTGCTGCTCGTAGTACTTTACAAGATGTTCCACAATCCTCCTGATTGGCACGATCTCCAGACTTCTACCCATTGAATACGTAATGGACGTGATACGAGGTGCTATCCAAAATTTTCGGGACTGGTGCTGCCATCTGTTGTAAACCTTACAGTTGGACTAATGGTCACCATCACCCTCGAAGTAGTTCCCATCCGCACGTACACACCGGTCCCAGCGCTTCTGCCACTGGTCAAACACTTTCTGGAAGTCCTGTTCTTTGAGGGTGTTTATCACCGCCAGCGATGCTTCTTGAATCCTCTCTAGAGTGTCGAACCGACGGCCTTTCAACTTGAGTTTCAGTTTTGGGAATATCGCGAAGCCGCAAGGTACCAAATCTAGCGTGTACGGTGGGTGGGGTACAACCGCCATGTTGTTTTGTGCCAAAAAGGTCCTGGTGAGCAAGGACGTGTGACAGGGCGCGTTGTCGTGATGCAGCAGCCAGTTCCCTTGACGCCAAAGTTCGGCGACGTTTTCACGGAGCGGTCGCAAAACGTCACAGTAGTACGCAGAATTCACTGTTTGGTTGGGTGGGACGAATTCTTTGTGCACAATTCCCTTGGTATCAAAGAAAACGATGATCATGCTCTTCACCTGTCTCGCTTTTTTTGGGTCTTGGAGAGCCCGGGCTCTTCCACTGGGATGATTGTTGCTTTGTCTCTGGGTCATAACCGTAAATCCAGCTCTCGTCGCCAGTGATAACCCGTGACAAGAAGGTTGGATCATCAGATGCGGTCTGACGAAGGTCCGTGCACACTTCAACACGCTGTACCTTCTGATCGGCAGTCAAGATCCTTGGCACAAATTTTGCTTCGACACGATGCATGCCCAATTCAACAGTCAACATTCGTTGACATGTCCCATAACCAATACCCACTGCATCCGCAAGGTCTTGAATGGATCGACGTCGATCTGCACGAACCAATTGTTGAAGTTTGGCAACATTGTCTGGCGTTGTGCTGCTAACGGGCCTTCCTGTGTCAGCATCATCTTCGACGTCTGTACGGCCGGCCCTGAACCGAGCATGCCACTCAAACACACGCGTACGGCTCATGCTCTGTCCCCCAAACACTTGTTGAATCATTGCAAGGGTCTCCGTAGCACTTTTTCCGAGATTCGCACAGAATTTGATACACACGCGCTGTTCTGTTCGCGGATCCATCGTAAATTCGCCACACACCAAACACAGAGTATTACGGAAATCACTGTGGACACGCAACACGTCCTCCCAGCTGAATGCCACTCTGCACACTGACTCATCAGGTATGCAGCTCTCGCCACCTAGCGGTGCAATGATCTACTACTCCTACTTTCCAGATGGCAGCACCAGTCCCGAAAATTTTGGATAGCACCTCGTACGTCAAAGTCTACTCTCTCGACTTGACCAACTTTAACATTTCCAGAATTGTTTCATCATGTGCTAGAGACGTCGAATAATGTATCATGAAATTCGCCATGTACGAGACATGTGTTGACGCCCACGGAGGGTGTACACATCAAAGTATATTGAAATTGTGACGGCGGAGCGTTGGAACTCCTTGTACTTTCGTACCTGCACATGTGTTAGTCTCTGTATGTGATAATTTACTTTATCCCAACTGTGGTGTAATTTTAAGTAAATTGAATATGTTTGTGGTGAGATTTTTATTTCTGTCATCGTATATAAGTGAATTCACCATTAATTCCATAGAATACAGTG
This sequence comes from Lepisma saccharinum, assembly GCA_022664845.1. Taxonomy (NCBI): domain Eukaryota; kingdom Metazoa; phylum Arthropoda; class Insecta; order Zygentoma; family Lepismatidae; genus Lepisma; species Lepisma saccharinum. Next base: position 21,032 of record JAGDQP010011468.1, read on the forward strand.
TACACTAAAGTAAGTGTACACTGTATTCTATGGCATTAATGAGGCATCTGAGGAAAAAAAGGGGGGTAGAATATTGTTAATCTAAATATAGGTGTTTACTGAAAAACTTGTATGGGGGAGTAAAAATTACTATAGAGTAAACTTAGTTCAGATACTATACGAGGGCAAACCGAAGGTTTTTAGCTGTAAAAAAAAAATGTTTCAAAGTATTTCCCCCCTGATACTTGGACTTGTTCATTCTTGCGAACCACTTTGTGAACATTTCTGGCCACGTCTGTTCGTCCACACCGTTCAGTCTACACACATGCCTTCACTCTTCGAAGAAAATTGTGCCCACGCAACTTCCCATTAACTTGGAGGAACACGTAGATATCACATGGGGCAAGGTTTGGAGAATACGGTGGATGGAGTAGCACTTTTACTCCCCGCTTTCATCGCTAAAAAAAAAGTACTGTTGTTGCAGCACTGTGGGACGAAGCATTGTCGTGGTGCTACATGAATTTGACTTAGTTTGGACGTTGGGTGCTTGTTCCACTGTTTGATGCTTCTGTAAATAGGGTTTAGTATACTACTCTGCAGTAATTGTGTTCGTTTTCAAGTGACTGTCGTTATGTAAGATTTTATATATATATATATATATATATATATATATATATATAAAGGAAAGATGCGACTACCCTTTTTTTGACACTGTGGCCCCCTCTTCACTTTTGTTGATGCAGGTTCATCTTGAAAACACCAGACTGTTGCTTCGTTTCGGGATCGTAGTGATAGATCCAAGTTTCATCACCTGTAACGATGTTGTAGACGTCCCGACTCTCACAGTCATTATCAACTGGAACTGCATTTTGATGGTCTGTCAGAGAATGTGGGACCCAACGGGTGCATCGCTTTGTGAGGCGAAGATATTCGTGCGTGATCGTACAAATAGAACCGTTTATCTGATGTTGCTATTTCATGAAAAGAGATCCTCATAGCATCGATGTTTTCGGTTGTCACTGCAAAGTGCGACCTTTCGACACGAGGTTCGTCATCCAGGGCCACCCACTTCCTCATGAATCACAATATCAATTACCAACTGTTGCTAGTGAAGAGTCACATTCTTTCTTGAAATAAAATTTACGTCCCTGAAATCACGTCTACTCAGATCCACCTTTCTCAATGTACTAGTTGTAATTTTCTTTGTCACTCTCCGCGCACATCCTACCACAGTCTTATCGTAAACAAGCATTAGGCTAATCGTTGTGCCAAGTATTAAAAGCAGTTAAAAATTTTAAGCATGCTCCTCGATAGACTGGGTTGGTTACGTCAGTGTGGAGAAGGAAGAATTACTATAGAGTTCAAACATGGACCGTGCGTATGCTAAGCATTAAAAGCAGCTAAAAAATTTCGGCCTGCTCCTCTATAGACTGAGGTTGGTTACGTCAGTGCGGAGGAGGAAGAATTACTATAGAGTTCAAACGTGGTTTATATAGTTCAAAATTGCCTACATAATTCCAGTCAAAACTAGTATTAGTGTTCGTATTGAATGGTACGGTGAGTTTCTACCTACAGATGTACCTTGCAATTTCTTGTTGTATGACTAAATTATAGCAGCATTATTTCAGTACTGCAATACAGTTAGTAGACCAAGACATAACTAAAATGTGTATGAGAAAGGAGGCGAGAGAGATCGCATGTAATTCATATTTCAGTATTCAGTTGTGTAATGGAAACCTTTTAGCGTCTTAATACAAACAATTGCTGTTTACGCATATGGTCGAAGTTTTACGTGTGCTAAAATGTATTTTCGTTCACTTCCATTAGCATTCGAGTAATATATACAAAGAAAAGTTAAATTATCGTTAGAAACAATAACTTACTATTATTGTACATTCGGTTATGTGTAGATTCATGCTTGGGTTCGTTGGAGAGCGTCGTATAGTTAGAAAGAAGCGACCTGTTCTACCTTCTTTCTCATGGACTTTCCTTGCTTTTGTGCCCTCAATTCCCTTCACTGTCTTGTCTCTCTCCGTTGCTTTTCCTTTCTTATATTTCCAGGACGCTCTTCCCCCTCTCTGTTCTTGCTTTTCATCTTCCCTCCTAGCGAGCTTGCGTCATTCTTTTTCTTTCATCTGTGTATAAGAACATCGCTCTTTCTGCTTTTCCTCTTTTTATTATTTCTGTTTTATCCTCCTCTTTCTTTGTCTCGTTTTCTTTCTTTTTGTGGTCTGTCAGACTCCTTCCCCTATCCTCGTTGTTCTCGAGCTCCAACTTGGAAAAAAGGGAGAGGCTAGATACTGCGTTTAGAATGAAAAGAAAAAGGAAAATGCCCTGGGAACTCGAAATTAGAAACAAACGTTAAGTTTACAAGTTACTTGAATAATCTCAAATATATATAAAATTTCTTTTTGCTTCAGTTTCACAATAAACATGCATAAAATCATTTCCCTGCATTAATTGTTTAAAAGGTGTTAAATGTTCTTTGTATATTTGTTGGATGTAGGTGTGTATTTTCCAAGAATATTGTCTAGAAAAGTTCGAGCGATGTGTTTGCGGTTTTTTTTTTCTTGTCTTTTGGTACCCTCCACTAAAACTAAACCGAAGAGACGGTAAGTAAATTTAACTGATTCTTGGAGAATACACTATTAAGTATTGTAGCTTGTAGTGATATTTAAATTGTGTCAGTGTGTATAATGCATATAGATTTGTGTATTTTATTCTATATATCATGTTGGTTTAATAATTGAATTATAAATGTAGGGGTACCTATTATTAGTATGTTTGGGTGACAGCGTGCTCGTGCATGAAGACGCAAATGCGAATGTACATCGTTTGAGTCATTCACAGGGTATGTAGGGTGTTGGGATAGAGGTAGTTCAGGTCTTTGATTATCATGAAGTTTGCAATAGCACAAATATTCATAAAAGCTCTACACAACACGCTCTTTACGTAGAGCGTGATAGCATCTGTATTTCCTGTTTTATTTCTTTCAAGGACTTCTTTTTTTAATAATTTGCACATACAATATACTCTTAACGCATCCATTATTAGAATACTATCAAGATGTTAATATATACTGGCAGTAACTTATCATATGAGAACTGCTAACATTACAGTTTACCTAGCAGACTGTAACCCTAGCAGTGTGCGTTTTTGTGTAAAGTTCATTCTCGTATGCGTGTCAGCGGGTGGTAGAGAGAAATAAACTTTACTTTGAAGACGAGAATAGTTGTAATTTCGTATTACGGAAGCAATTTTAAATACATTTGAAAGAATATTGTAGCATAATGTTCAAGTGTTAAAAATTACAGTTGAACCAGTAATCAGGATCGATGTTTATTAAATACGTCGAAGAATTGCTGCAACCAATCCTCTCAGTTACCGTCTTACTTGACTGTATGGAGCAAGAAGTTACTTGAATATCAGATATTTGCAGAGACAAGATTATGAAATTGTTTTCGCCGTAGCAACTTGTTAAAATACCAGCCTCAGTAAAGTATATGAAGTTGAACGAGTGAAATTTCAAATATGATCATGATGCTCACATCTGAATGTTAAAGAAAAATATTTTTAATGTAGTTAGTTTCAGGGAACGTTGATGTTTGATTAAACGCAAAGAAGTACTAGTTCAGACATTTTAGGTCTCCAATTGTCGAATAACCGAGAGGAATTTTTATTTCTAAGTGATTCAGGCGAAAGTTGAAGACGTTAATTGATTAGAAAACTAAACAAAAATTTATAAGACTCTTAATGCAGTCATTTTGTACTTTGGTATAATTTCACGAATTACAAAACTTAATGCTCTTTCTGTAGAATTGTTTGTAGCGATATTGATTTTTTAAAAAATACAATAGTCGAAGATATTGTAAATAGAGCGAAGTTAAAGGTACTCATTAGTTACAAACAACAGCCGGTGCTTTTAGAAAGTTACTTGATTACGTTGATTGATCCTGGTCCTTCTCAACGTAAATTATACCGTTCATACCTCAGCACACCTGAGACCTGAGCAGGATTTTAATCATTAGTTACAGCTGGTAAACTAAAATGCCATCGTTAAATACAATTGAACATCACACGGAAAGAAATAAAAGGTTACTAGCAACCCAAAAATGGGTTAATGTAACAGAGTGAGTTGGTAAATATAGAGCCTAATAAGTACAAGGTTACCGCAACCCAGCTAAAAAGGTTAGATCCAGTGGGTTGATTTAACCCTCCACGTAGGTTATTTTAAAGGGTTATGATAAACAACTGTATTTAGTTATTTTAACCCATCCCAACGAAAATTTAAAAAAAAATTGTGGTAAAATCGTCTGGAAGTAAGTTATTGTTATGATTTACACTGTATGTAGCTTATTATAGTTATCTTAGAAAAAAAGAAAAAATGCGCCCCGGGCTGGGATCGAACCGTGTACCTCATGCGTTGTAGTCCGAAGCACTAACGACTACACCACCGAACACTTGTAACTTACGATCGATAATGCGTGTATTTCACAAGTTGCGCTATTGTGATATTCATTATATGAATCCCAATGTTGCATATTACACTTTCTCATCAATAGAATATTAATAATAATTTATATAGCACTACATTCCTAGATTTAGGGTTGCTAGATTACCTCCTAAGCTTTACCATAACCTTTTGGCGTTGGTACAAAACTTCCATGTGGAAGCCCTTCAGAGTTCAATGAACGCCATCTCGTATAGATGAGACTCGGTTCAGCTAACCCTCATCAAGGTTAAAAAATAACTAATTCTCAGAAGGTTAAATTTACGTGCACATTAAACGGTTAGCATAACCGAGCAGTGGGTTAATCATGTTATTTAAATTAACCGTGTTGTTGGTTTATTCCTTCTTGTACCAATCGTGTAGGTAGCTGACTACCCACGAATTGGTTGTTTTCACCCTGATTTCTGTTAAACCTTTTCAATGGGTTACTATTTACCTACAGAATTAGGTACTTTCATGTCTCGAAAGGGTTGTGGTAAACAACCAGTAGGTTATGGGCTACCCTTTTGGTCATCAACCTAGCAAAATCTTGACTTAGTTAAAACTAATTTCTTTCCGTGCAGAAATCTTTTCGTTGAACTTGGTTGTGGGATTATCCAGTTGATGTGTAGTTATATTTGTCCTGTTCCAAGAGCTACGGTAGTAGTTTATATCAGACGTATAGATATATTCTATTCTAACCTCCACATCCTGTAAGGGATAACTTGTACACATTACTTGAAGTCATTTAGAAACTCATTTTACGATTTTTTTATATTAAGGCATTCCTGTACATATTGTTTGAATAATTTAGTTTGGAATGCTAATTAGTATTGTTACGGAGATAGCAATAAAAAACAAGCTGAATAAATTAAAATTGCGACAGTAGCCAAAATTAATTACTACTTACGGATGGCTTTATTCTCTTTTTGACTAACGATACCACTACTACAGTTAGTTAAAACAGGAGTTAAATTCAGGGTGTGCTCGGGAAGGCTTAGCCCACCCACCGATTTTCTAGCGAGGGCTGGGTCCCACCCACCATTTTTATCGCACACCATGGATCTTGTGTTTCTGTATCTGGTACTATGCACACAATACATCTGTCGACAATTCGTCGATGAAGGGGCATATCTTAATTTATGTGATTTTACAGGAGAGCGATTTAAAATTTCCGTTCAGCATTCTTATGGGTTATCTGATATTCAGGTCTTCATATCTCTGAAACTAAAAGCCATTCAGGTGTAAAATTTGACAGGTGATAGTACAGATTAGTACCCGATGGATGGGGATCATAACTAATAAACTCTTTTTTCGAGTTAGGCCACTTGCCCCTTCACCGACGAATTATGAGAATATTTGATTAATTATGAATCAATGAGTAGCATGAGATGCACTTGATAGAAACTACATTTGGATGAGAGCCCTCCCACCAGTTGGCTTGGAATTTAATCCCTGGTTAAAAGGGTAGCTGAAGTGTTCACGAAATTGTTTAGATTTGTTGCTCATGCCATAATAATTTTAAAAAACAAAATTCTTATCTTCCAAAGTTGAAATGGAGGCAACTTCCGATTTTTTCTGTACATCAAGCCCCTGTAGGTACAGATACAATTGATATTAAAGAGTGAAAAGTATATGACTGGACCGGGGATCGAACCCAGGACCTTTGGGTTACCGTCCCAATGCGCTACCAACTGCGCCACCCAGTGGACCCGCTTCCCAATCACTTCCACTATTGATGTTCTCTCTCGTAACCACCTGGAGAGTACCACAGCTCCTAGTTTGCGTGGACTTCCCTGTGTCTCATAATGGTGAACATCTAATACGGAAGAAATAATAACCCAAAGGTCCCGGGTTCGATCCCCAGTCCAGTCACATACTTTTCACTCTTTAATATCATAATTCTTACGTTTACTTTTGTATAACATACCGCATCCGTTCTCTCATACGGAAGTGATTCCTTGAATACTGGCAGGAGCACTAAGGAAATTGTCGAAAATTCATATATATTGTGTGTTTGTAGAGAGAGGGAAGTGTGTATAAGAAAAATAGCACACTTCAAGTATGTATACCACTATGTAGGGGACCTCAAGACAAGAAGAAAGCACTGTTGACAAAATTTCGAGAAATGTGTAGTTTGGGGGCTAGACGCGTTCAAAGTTAGCACAGCATCGTCACAAATTACGTCATATCCGCAAGTAATTATGTAAGACGTATCTATTTAAAGTTTATATTTCTACTCTCTTAGGCTTACATTTGTATGTGTATTAGAGATGAAACGTTATTGATTATAAGGGTAGTGTTTCACATACCTAAGCTACTTTATTTATTTTAACTAACTTTTGACTTCTATATTTTCGGTATTAGTACAGTTATTTCTTCAATTCGTTAAGTATCATATACGCTGTAAGTATCATGTACACTGATCGTAGTATGTATCTGTAGATACTTAAACCAAGCGATCGTCATGTATTTAATTTTTTTCCTGTATGTATGAGATAAATAACAATAACTGTATAAATAACTGTACGTGCAGAGTTATTTTCTTTTTTCTTCATTGTTGTAGGTTTGGATATTCACTACAACAATGTAGCAATTTCAGCAATAAACAAACAAATAATAATAATAAAATAAATAGAACTTGGCAGGGTTGAACTTTTAAAATGTTTATATAATTTTCCTTCTCTGAAAGTTTGAACTCTCTGGGCTTCAATTTGGTGAGCAGCATTGCAATTTCGTGCAACAAAGAAGAAGAAAAGGAAATAAGCGCGTTACGAGACATATTTATACCCGTTCTCATTAAACAAGCTTCGAAATATATAACTTTTTTCTCTTCTATTTTCATCCCTGGATACGATATATTTTTGTATTTCTTGACCCACTGCACCCAATATATCGGCATTGGGTACCTCACCTTAAAGCTAGCTAACCAACTCGTTTATGACGTTAATAGCAATCAATCAATTTCATCAAAGGTAAGTTTGCGTGGCGAGAACCATATCATGCTTACCTTTCACACGGTACATCATCCTCGCTGCCATCGTAGTTTCTAACTGATTGCGATTAAAAACGCAAACACTACTAGTTTCGCCAAATTATTCATTGGCTTCCTCTGGTGCAAGAGGAGGGTTAAAAGGTCAAGGGGATAAAAGAAGCCGTCCGCAGATATGGCCTTTGTCAGTATTGCTTGGCAGGTGTAAACAA
>JAGDQP010011468.1:28803-52905 GCA_022664845.1 Lepisma saccharinum
GTCCGCAGATATGGCCTTTGTCAGTATTGCTTGGCAGGTGTAAACAATACCCTTTACAACGAATACCTTGTTTCCGCCCGGGACCGCCATTTTTGTTTACACCTGCCAAGCAATACTGACAAAGGCCATATCTGCGGACGGCTTCTTTTATCCCCTTGACCTTTTTTTTAATCCTCCTTTTGCACCCGAGGAAGCCAATGAATAATTTGGCGAAACTAGTAGTGTTTCCGTTTTTAATCGCCATTCAGTTAGAAGATACGAAGGCAGCGAGGATGATGTACCGTGTGATAAGTAAGCACATTTCATAATAATTTATGATTGAAAAATGCACTTACCTATAATACTTATTTAAAAATACTTATCTATGCGGCACTTCTTCAATCATAAACTTCGCTAAAATAGATCTGTTGGGTACACACACACGTATTTGTGGAGATATGACGTCATTTTTGATGATGCTGTGCTAAGTTTGAACGTCTCTAGCTCCGGAACTACACATTTTGCAAAATTTTGTCAAAGAAACTTTGTTCTTGTTTCGTGGTTCCATCCTCTAATTTTTCTAACACCCGATATACATAATATAGCAAGGAGGATAACTTTCGATTGGGTTTACTTAGAGAGACACATTCTTGTTTACTGTTTTGTAACCTTCTTTTCGTGATCTGTAATTGCTTATGTTCCGTAATGTAGATAGATATCAGCTGGTAAAATATATTGAAACAGTATGCGAACAGTGTCTACCGTCGTTGCACCACCATTTTCTGTGCATGTTTTAGTCAACACTTACACACCCACTAACCCTCCGAATATTGCTCCAGTGTGTTGGGAAATGAATCCAAAGAAAATTTGACGTAGCCATGTCTGAACTCTTTAAATCTGTGCTTGAAACTTTAACGTGATCTAGTAGGGTAAAGTAAGGTCATTTTGCAGTATAGGTAATTATGCAATATTATTTTATAAGCTTGTTACTAAAGTACCTAGTTAAGATAAAATTAATTGTATGGGCGGTAACAGCACAAAATACCTAGTTGTGTAGGGTTCTACATTTGATACAGCGGATACGGTGACATGTTCATTCTAAGTTATGCTGCTGTTGAGATCTCTTTCGACCGAGATCAGTGCACTTTGAAACAAATAAAGTATTACTTTTCTACAAAATACTGCGAAATTACTTGACGTTACCCTACTCTGAGTAGAAACTTCCTTTAATGATTCTAGCACATATACAATAATGCGTGAGGAAGCAGGCTTTTTTTTTTTAAATTATAGAATTGAACGGGTGAGTGAAGAAATGATAGCATACAGTGCAAATAATGAGTTGAATTAAAAAATAATACTGTTAGTAATTACAGTACTACTAGTTTCGAGTTAGATTCCAGCGTCTGTAAGTAAGTTATGCATGGACCTTTAGGCTTATTGAAGACTTCGAGCATAATCGTAACGCAATGGAAGTGTTAAACGAAAGCTATTGATCAGAACTTTCGATTAGTACAATTAGTTTTCACCTTGTAGTTCGAGAAGATTTATAATTACTGCACTAAGGTGCATTAAAGAAACCTCCCCAGAAGGATATATCTGATATTTAAAGCTCAGTAACAGATAAATAACGAAATCCTTAAAGCAAGTTGGATGCTGGCATGCCTCCAAATTAAACGTGATTAGTATGCAGTGAAATCATCTATCAATATACCGTTTTATTTTGTCTCCTGAGACAATCTATTGACACAGGAAATTGTTCCAGAATGTACTGATGATGATTTATTTCGGGACACACTGTATACGCCTTCGCTTTACCATCAACTTGTTATCCATTATTGGGTCACAATTGGCTGTGCTTATCAAGTTTGAAGACACTCGGATATGTCCATTTGTTTGGTTTTTTAATGCCTGTTGGAGTACTAAATATAGGCCATCTTAAAACCCTAAGGGAATAGCAACAAATTAATTACACCAATCGATAATACTTATCAAGAACTTTCGTTTGATGTGCAACTCTTACTTCCTGTACAGTTTCGCCAGAAGTTCTCATACATCTTTAGTTAAATTATTAAAGATTTAATCTGTCTGCTTAACGCACTTTTTGCAGTGTTAACCTATTTCCACATACCAAGCTTGGTGAAGAACTTGCATCGCTTCGTTTAGTGTTATACAATCACTTTTTAGGTCCCTTGATAGCATGGCGCGAGCTATGCGGGACCTTATATCACCGCTTTGCTAGTCTGTCCGTGACAAAGTATATATCCTGAGTACGTTGTTGCATCACACAGTAATTAAGTTATGGCGGAGCCCTGAAATTGCTGTGGTATAAGAAGAAATTAATGATTTGTAAAAAAAATATCTATGGGTCTGAGATTCGAGTTAGATGATTCCTTACGTTTATGTTCTGATGAGTCAAGCAGTCTTTACGAAATCATAGAAAATGATTGGAATAGCTTTATCGTAAGATCACTGTTTCATATTGTATGGTGACATCTCTCCAGCTGTTAGTAGTAGAAAATGATGCGGCATGCACCGATTTTTGAGTTAGTGAACATTGACTTTTGATTATTTTTTTTCCCTTGTATTCGAAAGGTTACGTAACCCCATACAGCATGGCTTATTTGACAAAATTCCACGCTCACTTATTTATTTTTCACTTCAGTTTTTGCAAAGAAATCTATTTAATACTGTGTGTTGTTCCGTGTTCGCCAAACTGATCGAAAGTTAAAGTAATCCATCCATTGTTGTTCAATCTTTGGATATAGTATACCCTAGATACGAAACAGTAAGAGTGCTATACAATTCAGATTTTATAGCATACTGAGAATGTTATGAACGCAGGATTCTAGTAAATTGCGTTCATAGTAATTTAAATTGATCCACTTAGACATATATACCGTATTTACTCGAATATAAGTGCCCCCCTTTTTATTAAATGTAAAGCTAAAATTCTTGAGGGGTGCTTATCGTATAAAACGTTTTCTGACAATTGGTAGAAATAGACTTTAAGACCCGAGCTCTAAACCTCGCCCAACACTGAAATATACAGAATGGATCGAGGTAGGCCTACTACTCTTGTCTGAATAGATACTTCTTCAAGTCACTTGTTTTCCAGCCAGTGACGAATCATGGGTGAAATGTTTGTAGTGGTCGTTTAGGGGTGCTTATGTTCGAGTAAATACGGTAGCATGCATACAGGAGAGACTATGGTATAAGAATCCGAAATAAAGAAGTTTGGCATTCGTTTGATAGAGAGAAAAACTTCAAGAGCACGGAAGATATGCTCACCAATGTGACTCGTGAGGATGATCTTACAAGGGCGAGTCAAAAGTTTTGCAATATTCTGGTCACTTGTTTTATTCAAGTTACAATGAAAGCCTCCTAGCATTCAAAGTAGAGACCGCCGTGTTGCACTGGCTGAAACCACTTTCGTGCCAGTTTTTGTATCTCATTCCGATACAGGTTCTTGATGTCTCATGATCTCAGGAAGTGAGCCATCTATAGAAATAAGTTTTAATCCGATGGGGCGAGGTCCGGACTATATGCTGAGTATGGCAGCAATTTGATTCCCTCAAGTTCCTGGAGCTTATTGTGGGTAGTTCGAGCTGTATTTGTATTTCGTTGTCTAAGCACTCGTTTTCTGTTGACCAATACCGGGTATTTTACTGCACAATGGCATTCATACGCTCTAACTGTTCGGAGTATATGGCATTGATTGTTCGACCTTCCGGAACGAACTCGTGGTGAATTATCCCCTCATAATTCCACCAGACGTTGAGAGGCACCTTGTATTCAACATACCCTTGTTTAACCACTGTTTATGCACGTTAGGATTACGGAAAATATCTACTTTTCATCACATGTAATTATTCTCTTGAAGTGAAGATCACATGGCGTTTTCCAGGAGTTCCTTGCAAACATCTACTCGCCGCTTGAGGTCAGTTCGAAAGGCACAATGCGGCAGCACCGGATGTTTTTGCCGAGTGAGCTGTGAGGTACCGAGCTCGCCTGCTACTCTCTGAGTGCTGGTGGTCGGGTTTGCCTCTGTAATTTGGCGCATGGCATCCACGGTTTTTGGTCTACATAGCGAAATTTCCTGAACCATCTGGTTGCTGTACTGTGATCAACTACCTTTCGCATTACAAATGTTTCGGGTTGCTTCCGCGGCGTTGGGCCCAGTTCGAACTCATACAGCAAAAGTTTCCGAATTAGACAGTGTTGCACGTTTATATTTTTTCGTCACTTCACACACAGAACGAAGCACTGGACAACCTTTCACAATACCAACTACTACGAAAGTGACCCGTTCCAACGGGAATCTTCGACGCCATGGAAATGCTTTGCTTATGTGACATACATGCCGTAGATGGTACACGTAAGTAAATATTGCAATACTTTTGACTCACCTTTGAATTACTGAATTTTGTGTTTGGAAGGACAACTGTTGAATGCAAGGAATTATTGGGGCACAGTTACACGATGCAAAGATCAAGTAATAACTTGATTTCTGCATAGTTTGTTTTTGTCTGTTATCATTTACGTGTATTGCTATCTGTTGGCACTTCCGTTTGCAGATATTTTCTCCTAACACAAAGTGGTAGTAGAAGTGCGGTATTTTATAAGTTTAACAGAATGTTAAGTAATCACTTGTTAGTGAGTTACATTCATGTTGATGAAAACATTATGATGTCCCAAAAATGTGTTGACATAGTTTCGAAGTTTGTTCACATTTCTGTAAGGTATTCGTTATTGAAGTACGAAACAAACTTTAGATTGTGAAAGTTTTTTTTTTCTTCAGTTTTTCTACCCTTAAATTTGAATAATTGACGTAAAACGAAAAAGGCATAAAATAATCTTACATGCAGTCCGCCTTTATATAGCTGCGAAAGAACAACACCTGTGTAGTGGCTGGTGTTTTAAAATCCTTTACTCTTTCAACCAAGGTTTTTAAAATTGTCAGAAATTTACTCCTTGATATAAGAATATATTTCATAATGTAATTCTGTCCATTTAATGTATGAAAATTTCAGTTGTGCTCTGTGTTAACAGTATTAACAATCTGATGAAAATACGCTCGCTTGATATTTCGAAAAAAATTCTCTCTCCGATGTGGTCCTGAAGTGTACGTGAGTGTGTACTAAGATTGTTTTTGTAGAATGACTTCCCTCAATTTTAAAGTAATACATTACCTTATTGGCCATATGCTTGTAACTGTCACATAGATCGGATGCCAACTGTCCGAAGATCATAAGCTTTGGATTGTGGGAAGGCCAGCGAACTCCAGTAACAGCCCGTCTCCTTCTTTCAGGGTCGGACGTGTTTGGAGAAGCTGCATTCCCTCAGTCCCCAGATCCACTGCTTGGACCTTATGTGTTGGAGAAAGGAATCACTTTCGATGCGGAAGGTTCGCAGAAGAGCAGACAGCATCAGTTTTGCTGTCCACAGTGTCATCGACAGTATTCTGTGTCTCGATCTCTCTGGAGACATATGAAGTTCGAGTGCGGCGTGGAGCCAAAGTTTTCGTGTCATCTGTGCGGAGTGAAATTCAAACACAAATCACAGCTCAAGATTCATTTCGTTACGAAACATTCGGAACAAACAAAGCAAATGCGCAGTAATTATTTGACGTGAAATATTTTCCTGTCTTTCCCAAAGAATGGATGGTATTTATTCATAGAATCATTGATTAAAGTCGTCAAGTGAGATGTTAATGAAACATGTTGTGATGTGTGGATGTCAAAGTAAATGAGTAACTGTAACATTCCTGAATGTAAAAAAATATTGAAGTGATACGGTGATTATTTTTAAGATACACGAAGGAGTTATTTATTTGAATCATTCAATAACGAGGCCTCTTTAACAGGCATCACCAGACGCTCCAGACCATAGACACAGATGTACAAGTCATTTTGCACTATGTCATTACTCCTGATTTTCAAAATAAGTCAAATAGAAATACTACGATCTGTAACGCAGGGATCTGTTTTGAAGAACACGTGTATGAAGTAGACCCAAATAAATATATACAGCTTATGTCGTTTTATTAAATGTTATTTCCTGTAGATTTAAACAGAGAAAACCAACTGACTCACTCATCAGCGGATCTCCGAAAGCCTCGGGCCTGCAAACTTGAAAATTTGGACATGGGTTTTACGAGAGTTTCAAGAAAGGATTTTACAGGAGATTGAAAGGCTTTTGAAGTTACTCACGGAAGTTTCGATTCGGTGGACGCAGAGCCTTAAAATTTAAATCAGAGGTTCCTTTCTGGAATTGGGCTAGTTCGTTTTCAAGGCCTCTAAAATTTTCAACCCCCTAAAGAAGAAATTCAGCACATAAGGAAAACAACAACAGTAGGTGGCCGCGGTGGCTCAATGGTAGAGCGCTCACGTATGCGTGGGGTCCTCGATTCGATCCTAGCTCATAATGTCATATGAGCTTTGTGATGGACAAACACCGTGTGTCCACCACACGGGCTTTCCTCGGAGTCCTTCATTCCACCAATTCTTTCTCTCTTCATGATCCATGTGGCTTGAACGTCTTAAATAGAATTTCAATTCCAATAACAGCAGGAGGAAGGTTTCTGAATTCACTAATGTATCTCTTGATTCGGCGGATTGTAACTCTATAACTATACGATTTTGTTCTTCGGGACGACAAACGTGGCATTCCACAAATGATGTACCCCAAGGATCACAAAGGAAAGAGGGCAAATATCATGTCAGAAATCCCGACGAGAATTGATCCGTCGATTTCTCCGCATGTTGAATGCGAATATACATGGGGGTTTGACAAATCCGGCCAATTTCGTAGTCCAAGGTGGCACAGAGGGGAAACGAATATAAATGTCAGAATCGCGATGGAACCTGGACGTTTTTGGGGCCACAAAATTATAAATTCGTAGGATTGCGAGGAACATTGGCATCCGGGAGTCTGATCACAAAATGCGGTAAATTTTGTCCGAAGTATTCTGTCATGTCCTAGGCTAGTACTAGCATTTCAGGAGTTCTATGAAGTTTGGCTTCTAAGGGAGAGAAAGGCGAGATTGAGAGTTTTAAATCAGTGATACATTCTTCGAAGTACGGGACATGAACCATCGAAATTGACTTTTTTCCCGTTAGGATGGATCAGACTATCTTAAGGGTTCTTTTTATTTTGTCCTTTGATATTGAAGGATCACAAAGAAAATTGTTTGAATTTGAAGTTATTTAGGGCCTTGTGGCAACCGGCTCAGAAGGAGTAGGACAAAGAAGATATTGGTCTAGGTCTAGTTTGAACGTACCATCCAGACATTTGCCTGGCCAGACTGCGGAAAAACTTCAGTTAGGATTGGCGACCGTTGGGATCTTTCGAGAACCTTCCGATTGCTGAGCAAACACCCTACATCTTTGGTGGTGGAAGAACGGGGAAATATGAAATAGGTTTAGCGACGAAAAAGTTTTATCTCTGATGATGGTGGGTGCAGAATAAGATTATAACATTAGCATAATCGAATTCGTCAGAAGTCCCGTAATTAGATACACAGTCAAATATGATTTAGTGTCGCGACAAAAATTTGTTTAATACTTTTTCGGGTCGCGATAGTATGCTAAATTGTGCGAAATCAATGATATCACGGGAGATTGGATAATTTCATCCCACTAACTGAATGAATTATACGTATCCACCCACTGACAGACCGTCTTGTGCCTCTTCGCTTCATCTTTCTCTAGTTCAAGAACTCGAAATTGTCGGTGTTCCTTCGTTGTTTTTTAAAATCATCGGAGGGGCCAGGGTCTCATTGAAAGTTTTCAAAACTCTTTGACGTACTTTTTGAAGCGGCGGATATGGGTCCTCAAAATTTAAAATGAAGGTAAGGTTCCTTCCTAGTAATGGTTTAGTATTACGATAGTTGAAGGAACTATGAGTTCTTCGTGATTATTATTAATGAACGAGTCAATTATTTTACACCGTTTGCAGGATAATTGCACGGATATAATATTTTTTGTTTCCACGTGTACCAGCTCTCTCCAGAGAAGAGCATAGTTAAAATGGCCGAAAACCCAAAAAACAACACATAATCGTATAAAAAACCGCTTTAGAAAACTTAATAGAATATAGAAACAAGTGTTTGTCTGTACAGTTTCAGGCAATTCAATTTTTTGGACATGTTGCTGTGAAATGGAGTAACTCTTAAAATAACATACAATACAAAATCCACACACATCTGCGCGTTAAAAGCATATTAGGGCAATGTTGCCCCTGAAGTTTGATTTTTTGAGCTTCTAATTTTAGTACCTTTCGAAAAACAAATGCAGACATACATTTGGTGATCATGACTTAAAAGTCCTTTCCTCGTTAGCGCAAACATACTGTTTTTGCATGGTCCTGTCAGTGACTCAACTTCGCTAACTTACCATGTTTTTAAAAAATGTAGTCATCTTGTATGCGAAAGAACATGACACATCGTAGCATTTGTCTTAATGGAGCCAGTAGGCTTGTGTTCGTGATTTTTGAGTAATCGCTTGAAAGTGCAAATCATTCTGTTCTCTTCTAGTCCGTGACTCGGGCCATCGTATGAGAACCTCTTTTTTTTTTTATTATTATTATAGTATGAACCATCTAACGGATACAGACTGTGAGTTTGTACATTAAAGAATGATCATGTCCTCTCTAATGTTCAGTGGTCACGCCAAGCTGTCGTTTCTCTCGCATACTTCCCTTTGGTGATAGTGCTTAGCGGTTAGCCTGTCGCATGGAGCTTTCGTTCCTTTTCGCAGACCTTTGAATTGTACCTCTTTACTTTTGTTATATCATGTACCTGGATTACCCTATGATTTTGCCATCGTGAATTTCCGTATGATTGTCGTAGCCTCCACAGTTCCTGTTACTTATTGTGGATCAGTGACTACTTCGAATTTCACGTAAGAAAGTACTAACTGCAGAATAATGCTTCAATTCGGTAATACTAATATGTGAAATCTCCTTTTTTCGGTATCCGTATAGCCTCTTTGGTAGATGTTGATCGTTACTATTATTATTGGTTGATGTTAACCTTAGCTTTCCTAATCTCAGCATCACCATTTTTTTTAACCACCCACGCCCTCCACCTTCCCTCATAGGATGTCTCATATTTTCTTATCTGTGAACTTCCGACCACTATACTATGGGCAGATAAGCAACGTTAATGTAGGTGTTTTTTTTTTTTTTTTTTTTACCCTTCATTTTTCTGTGTGACGTGGGCTATCTTACATGTTGCCTGCTTTATTCGTGGAAATTGTCAGTGGTGCTTTACTTTCTCCAGATGCAAGGTGTGGAAGGAAATACGCTGTTTTCCCCTTATTTAGATTTGACTGTTTGTGCCAGTCACCATTATTTGTTCGGATAAATTAACTTCCATTATATAATTAGCGTTTCCGACTAGTATCTAAATTGTGTATCAATTAAAGATATGATACCCAAAACTCGCTCAGTCCATTTTCAGACAGTTCAGAAATAACAAAAAGTAGTGTAGCACGACTGGTTAGTTCTAATATATTACTTACAAATTCAAGTTCTGTAAGACGACACAAAACAAGTTTTGGAATCACTTGCAGCTATAAAGTAAAAACTACTCCTTGCAGTATGAGTCTATACCCTAGTTAAGAAAACGTAGAAATGGTCTGAGCAAGTTCTGGAATCATATTCTTCAATTATCTTTATACAGTAGCTTGAACATGGTAAGAGTTTACGTATTTGACTTCTCAAGTAATTGATGGTGAACACTGTTCCCAAAATTAACACAGTAGGGTCATTCCATCCCAAATCATCACAGCTCCCAACCTGACATCTTTGATTTCCACGAAAATTGGTAGGATGGTAGCTAACATACAGTACTGTACATATGTAAAATATTAGTCCGCAGTGATACACGGTATTAATACAGCAGGGAAACGTTGCCAAGATGAGAAAAACGTTAAAACTGTGGTCAAGGTCAGCAACAACAACAAAAATCATAACTTAGCTTGTGATAGAACATTCACCTAGAGTTCATTTTGAAGCTAAGGAAACTTTCATAAAAAATACTATTACAGAAAAAAATACGTTTTTCATTTCAAGGTCACATGATGTAAACTTTGACCTTAAATGTTTGAAAAAGTGTATTTTCGATTATTTTATTTTAAATGCAATCTATCGTTGGTGCAAGTTTCATCTTTGGATGACTTTGGGAACAGGAGTATAAAAGAAATATTCTGTATTGACTTAAACCCTTCTTGTACTAAACATGTCTTGTGGCAAGTTCAGAGATGTATGAAACTCTCTCACTCGCCGCGTAGTTTCCATCTGGCTGTGAATATTGTGTAATAAACCAGTAGTAGGAAGGGCTGGTATAATTTTTTGTAGACATGTCAGGGCGTCTACTGACCTGAAAAACCTTGAATTTTATTTTGGAAATTGAATTAAAGCAGAAACCTGGATTTTTTGTATTATTATTTTAACTTTAATTTTCACTTTACTAATTCAGGCTTTAAACGATTAGAAGAAACTGTATTTGCAAAATTAAGGTCACAGAATGAGACACTTAAAGTAATTATTTTTTGTAAGAAGTTCTCAGGGACTTGCAAACTTCTTGTGAGTACGGTGTGGCGACCCCGAGGGTACCCGAGCTGATACCAGTCCTACTTCTTCTATCTGATAGATGCTTTGTTTTTCTCCTAATTTCTTTCATCTTTCTCTTATCCTCTGCTCTAAACATCCATGCCTTGTTTCATTTTCTAATTGGGCTAAAGCGTTGAACTAAGTTTCGAAACTACCTTAACTTCAGTATTACCTTAGTTGAATAAGGTAGGATGTCATATTTTCACTTTTTTTCAGGAGACCTGTTTTTCTTCAGAAAACCAAGGAAATCTAACGAGCACATCCCATATTATTAGCAAAGGGACAGGAAACAGGCCTTTCAAAATTAGTATGTATTTTAAGTGCTTTGAAGTTCGTTTCCTTGACACAAAATTGCTGTCCTAAAAGGAAAAAAAAAAGTTAAAATATGACATCCGACCTTATTCCACTGATGTCCAGTTATGTATTTTGTCAGTGAAGCAATTTTAAACGTACAGAGGACCCAATTACAACTATTATGATTCACTTTAAAGTAAGATCTATAATTTCGTCCTCTTAGTAGTTGCTTCAATATGTATTAGGTTCGGAAGGGCTCTCGCTCAGTCTTCAGGCCGGCGTTGAGAGATGGTATTCCGGATTTGCAATTCTTAGAACGCTTCGGTCAGCGCTTTGTCAGTTGTATCCTTCTGACCTACCATTGTAGAACGAAGGCTTGTAATCTACCCTTACTCGAAAACTTCTTTGCACTATGGATTTTTCAAGATCAGAATACGCAGGTTAAGAGCTGTTCATATGACGGCACACTACCTACTTGGAACTTAATAACATTAACCGATGTAAAACTCCATACCACCTGTTGATTGTTTTATGTTTATAAAACTGGCAGTAGTCTTTCATAGTTCCAGAACTATAAACTGAGAGTTCAACATCCTTTAGATTTGTACAGCTATTTCCTAAAGTAAATTGTAGGTTGCAGGATATACTGCTAGAGAATTCATTATCATGATTTCATACCTTAAAATATCACATCCGTATTTATAATGTAAGGTTATTTCTGAGCTACGTTCCTGAACGCCTGAGGAACTTAGGACCATGGTTTGAGATTGTGTGTGTTCTGACAGTTGCCGTGTCAGGAGAATGGTACAGGATTGACGATTTATAGCGTCACTGAAGAAAATAGCCCCCCCCCCCTCCAGAAACTGCAAATTCAAGTTTGAAACACTTTCTCTTCAACTTGAAACGTATCCCTTCAGGATGATTAAAAATTTATTATATTCTAATTCATTGAAGAAGCGAAAAGCTTAAAAGTGTGATTCTAGTTTATCTTCAACACATGAATAAGATACTGCTGGATCCATATGTGAACTTGGTATCATTCCATTATTTCGAATCTTCAAGCAACAGTATCTTCGGAATTAAATTCCAAATGTAATTGATAAACAAAACTTCCTAAAAGATCTCGTGTTTAACAGTTCTTTTTGAAAGTAAATGCAAAATAAGTTGTGTCCTGTGGAAGTACACTGATTTGGTGATAAATAGTTTACCTTTGGGATGATGTTGCCGGAGGGAAGGGGAAATGTCTAATATAACCCACTAACATTGTTTATTGTAGTTACTGTTATGAGCAGCTGAGATTTTGATTTATTTAGTAATACCTCAATGGAATGTATATATGAAGAAACATAAAAGTGCAGTAATTATACATTAAATATTTTAGTTAAAATGTAAGTATATTTAACATAAAATTAGATTTTGCTCTATCAGATCGTTATGAAAGAAGTAAAGTTGTTTCCTCCAGTTGAATTCAAATTATTGAATTACATTTAAATAAAAAATAGAATGTATTGTAGAAATTATAATCTGTTCGTACAGTAAATTAATTCTTAATTATTATAAAACGTGTGGTGCTTCTATGCAGACAGTCTAGTTTCACGTAACAAAAAATCAGGACAGTTTGGAAAAGATTTTCCTTCTGTATTTTATCTGGAAAGAGAGCAATGGAAGAAGTTTTTAATATTAAGGAAGTTTTTACATAACATGGTGAGGATTGCTTATTGTTCATAGTCATTTTAAAAAATGCAATTCACCTGAAAAAGGCTCGTTCTTGCCTCTTTGCAGGCGAGGTGACATTCGACTTTGTGGAGTGGACAGCTGCCAGTTTACCACCTCCTCCTCCCCTGTTTCCCCCTCCATACTTTTCTCAGCAGTCTTCGCCCCAGCCCTATGACGTA
Source organism: Lepisma saccharinum (assembly GCA_022664845.1). NCBI lineage: Eukaryota > Metazoa > Arthropoda > Insecta > Zygentoma > Lepismatidae > Lepisma > Lepisma saccharinum. The sequence goes on from JAGDQP010011468.1 coordinate 41,586, forward strand.
CACAAATGTCCAAAGTGCGGACGTGGATACAAGTTCCGCTACACGCTGAACAGGCATATGAGGTATGAGTGCGGCACAGAGAAAATGTTCCAATGTCGTTATTGCAAGAAAGCCATTACCAGGAGGGACAAACTAAAACAGCATGAGTTAATCCATATTACTCGTTCACCACCGTACCAATGATAATGGCAGGAGATAGTAGTGCCTAAACGGACTAGTTGTGGAGACAAAATTAGTTTCTAGTTTCAAAGAACGAAAATACAGTTTACGATATTTAGGTTTAATTATTGAAATCGGCTATATATTTAACACAAGTGCTTTGAAATCAAATGAAAGTATTTGTACATAAAACAGTTTAAAACTGAACGTTAATATTTTATCGTATTACTTTTTAAAAGTGCAATTTGTAAAGTTAGAATGTATGTAGGTTCAAGATACCAAAGGAACTCTAAAAGTTACCGAGTGAAATTACTACGTCCTATCAAATCTGTTGCCTTGTGTATATATAGAACGTGCATGAGAAATAAGAAGTAATAAAGTGCCTCTAAGTCGGATATCGTGAGTGGGTGCCGCAAATCATTTTAATATATATATATTGTAATATGTCTAGTTTATAAATGTATCACCTGTACTAAACTTTTTGACTAGAAGGTCAAAGTTCCTTGTCTTACACTAATTTTGAGATATATGGTCTTCTAAATATGGGTAATTGTGTGTAATTATTGTATATAAAAATGAATTTTTGGTAAAGTAAGGAGAAAATGTAGTTATAATACTGAGGTTAAGTCACTTAGGAAACTGTTAAAACAGTTTTCGGGATATTATTCAAATAATTTACGAATGGTGAAGGTTGTTAGATGCGTATAAACGCTAGAAGTCTTCTGGGGTTCAAATCTGTGATACTATTGTTATAATGTGATGAAGATAGTAAATTATACCTTCAGCTACCAAAGTTTTGTTCGTAGTGGTTACAGATATGAGAGAGACAGACTCATATGCAAATTTTCAGTGGTACAGTGTAATGATCATTTAATTCGTATAAATGGCAGGAAATACCTCGAATTCAATCTTGTTTCGGTATTCTGATTTCACCTGTGTTTTCTTCAAAGCCCAGTAATTGTATGTTTCGATTTTCCGCCCTAAATGTAGTCTCAACACCTCACTTTTTATAAACAAGGTGCTGAAAGTGTACCAAAGTTGATACTTCCTGGCTTCAAGTAGCATTTTTCGAATCAGTATTTAGAGTAGTACAACTTTTTAAAAGGTGTTCTATATAGTCTGTTAAAACCTACAAAGTACAGTTCCTGTTGCAACTTACCTTAGATATACTCTAGTTGTGGTTGAGAACATCCAATTTATGCAACAAAAAGAAGTATTTATAAATAAATGAAAACTCGAAACTTAAATTCGTTATACTTTTTTTTTTTAATGAAAATGCATACAATAGCATAAGGTGAAAATTACTGAATGCCTAGGAACAGTAATTATTTCGATACTCCAACAACTTGCATAAGATGTCAGTTTCCACTGAAATAACTTTAAGAATACCTGGAAACAACGCATACTACATGTTATAAAGTTATCTACCAATCTTTAGTAGCGTTTGGTTATGTGGTATTGAGATGACATCTATGTTTGCTGTCATCATACTCTCTTGCAGTTTATCATTCATTATTGTAAATTTTCAGGGTTCGTTGATATACCATGTGTCTCCCATTTTGTCGGATTGGTAGGACTCTCGCCTTCGTTGCGCATGATCCCGGGTTCAAACATTGAAAGGGCAGGGAGTTGAAACGCAGTGGAAGGAATTCACGGAATCCTTTTAAAACAAAAACTATAGATCCTGTCCTTAGAAGATTATGGGCTCAGTTAAAAATCAAATCCATTTTTTTTAGTGCTTATCCATTTAATTCGGTGCTGCTGCTGCTGCTGATTAACATTTTTGAGTTCTTTAAGTGATATAACTATTTAGTTCTCTGATGGATGTGAATAGTGTCTTGGAACATTGTTGGTATGTGGTAATATGTGTAATAGTATTCTGTATTTTAACCGTTGTTGCGGATATAAACATGCTTCTGATAAATCATTGCAGAAGCAGAGCAAGTCACAAATCAAGGGAAGTCAAAATGGTTTTAACAGTACGGCTGGGGTAAATTTAAACATGTTATGCAGGGCTTGAAACAAGTCACTGTTTTTATGAATTCTTAATTCTTGTCCTTCATGAAATTTTTACTGTGCTCGTGCGTATTTTCCCCGAAAATTAAGCATTTATTTTATCCTAAGGACGGTTGTACAAATCCCTAGGTCCATTGCAATTCACAATTTCTTTGAAGGTGGGCCGTCGCATTGGGGTATTCTGCAATTTAAGCGCGGTTAGGAGTACCAAATCTAAGTTTCATTAAACATGCCCTTTGAGATGGCTTTCATTGAAAACTGCAGATGAGAGACTCCCAGAGCAATGGGAAAAGGCTCTAAGGGTCAGTTCTACAATTGACCGCTAACCTTCTAGTCCGCTAAGTTGAGGCCAACTCTCGTTTTGCGTACTCTTATTAGCCAAAATCAGACTTGGCCTCAACTTAGCGCTGACTAGAAGTTTAGCGGTTGATTGTAAAACTGACCCTTAACAAGTTTTTTTGTTTTTTTTCAGTTTATATACTTAAGGGGGAAAAACTCTTGTAAGTAAGAGTGGGTACAGAGGAATAGAATAGTCCAGTTGTTAAAAAAAATCGATGAAGGTTGAAGTAATTAGTGAGAACTATTGCTTTGCAGTAGGCAATAAACTCCAACAGTTACTTGGATGGGACAGATATGCAAGCGCTCAGCCCCGTACATGAATGATGGTTTCTTTGAAGAATATAATCTACTCTCAAATGAACTGATCTTTGATGAAACTATTTCAGAGGAGTTGGAAGAAGTTTGATAGACAGGTTTTCCTCCGCATATAAGTACATTCTTGAAAACTCATCTGTTATCACTAAACTGTTGTTTAAGAATTTTTTTCGATGTCTACAGCCGTAAGAAAGAATTCAGGAACGCAGCTGGCTGCACTGGCGTTGTTAAGACAGCAGAGGCATTTTTTCAATTGACCTTAAAATAGACGAACGTTTTGGCGAGTGGAGAGTTCTACAATTTGGAAAAGACATTCCTGAAAGTCAGAAAGATCGGATTGAGGTACACTGGAATAAGTTTTTCCCAAAGGTGAATTCCACAGGACATAGTATCCTATTGAGTGTTAGGTAGTAAAAGCAGCACTTGGAGTTTGTCACTTGCATGGAAAGTGATTTTTTTTTTCTAGTTCGTGTAGAATCTTGACTTCTGATAGAACATCTGTGCGCTTGTCACTGTAAAATATGCAATGAAAGCGTACCACAATGAAGCTCATATGATACATTTCACAAAGGAATTACGTGGATTAGCTCCAGAGTGCATAATTGCATTAGAAATGCTATTGTGAGGGTAAACAAAAGGGGTAAGAAGAAAGATAAGGAAAGCAGAAAGAAAAGGAGAGTCAACGAAAAATGGAGAAAGGGAAAAAAAAAGTATTGCAGATGGAGAAGACAGTTAAACAGAAAAATGATGAGAATACAGACTTCTGACAAGCTATTCCAAGAAGCTAGTGAAAGATTAAGAATAGCTATTCAACACAGTAAGCGCAAGGAAGCTGAACTGGCTCAGGCACTGATGAAAGGTGTATCTGTAATTCGAAAGGAGGAAAGTAATCAATGCAGAAAGCACTTTAGAAAAGAAAGGCGAACTTATTAATATCATACTTCGGCAAGAAGCCAAAGAAATAATTTGAGTTAAAACATAAAATTTGAATGATAAAATATTTTGTTACTTATTATTGTATAGCACTTGCGTTTTTTCATGACTTTGCGCGTATATCAGTTAACTAAGTTTATTCCACTCCGTGCTAGTCATCATTTTGGCAGTGAACCTGTATTTTTATAGCTTAATTATGGTTCCTTTTTAAATGCTTAGTACAAATGTAAATTACTTTCGAATCGAACTGCTACTTACCATTTCAGTTTATTACCAGTTGTGTGAAATTACATGAAGAAAGTTGTTTTATTCGTTGTGTGTTGTTGTAGCTGTATAGTTACTATTTTATTGTAACCGTATAGTTACAAAAGCGTCCCTCAGGCAGTGTCTTCACCTTTTGCGTAGATACTGCATAATTTTTGTTTAGACTTGTTTACAGCTTGATGTTAAATATTTTGTTTTATCTCCTGGAATAACCTGAAATATGACTAAATTAATTAGCCTAATTTTTCTACTTCTTGAAGACAGTTGTAGGTTATTTTCAAGTACGTTGTGTAAACCTTAAAAAAGAAAAAAAAATGTTTTGAGTAATTTTTGTTTTATCTGTGAGATAATGGTGTTATTCTTGTTCAAACATATGCAGACTTTATCAATATTACTATTGTATTGATTACTCACCAGTCGCATTTTGAAACAATGGCATGTCAAGTACCTATCAGTATTGTTTTATTCCAGTAGCAAAGACAGTGCATATAAAACTTACGTTTTGCTCGTGAACTCGTCGTACAGAGCTATATTTATAAGTGTTATTTGTTCTTATGTATTTTAGATCGATATGTGCTGTGCAAGTATCTAGTAAAAACCATTCCTCATCCCGAATTGAAGTTTGACAGTGTAGAATGTAGATTGAAATGTGATACACTAATCAAAATACTTTCTCAAAGAAATCCAAGCGCCCAGTTTAAGTAGAGGATTTTTTTTCAGTTACTTATTTCAGCTACCTAAACTTTCCGACCCTCGTTCTTTGTCCCATAAATAATATTTCGTTCGCTTTTGACCTTTTCCTGTTATTGCCCAGTTCTTTCTCTTTGGATAGGCGCGTAACTCAAATACCTGTAAATTTACATGGTGTAAACAGACAACAAGTACATGGTGTATTTCATTAACACGAAAATATAAAGTGATATAATCTATTGTATTGTGACAGCTGGACAGTGGACGACTTCGCGAGAAATTCACAAACAATGAAACTTGAATATGCCGGCACATGGTCGTGATGCAAGACCCATTTGTTCAAAATTTTCGGTCGTACCAGTTTCTCTATATACGTACTTTGGGTCGTACCGTAATTCTTCCGCAAACTACAGTGTAAAAGTTTTGAATCACTTCTGCACACGGATGCACAAATTCATATGAACGATGCCGCGGGAACAATGAAGAGGGTAGAGCGCTCACCTGTGATGCTTTGAGTTGTCAGTTCGATCCCTGCTCGTGCCATGTGGGTTTTGTAGTGGTCAAACACCGTGTGCGTGCGTTTTCTCGGGGTTCTCCCACTTTCTTCATTCCAGCAATGAACCCATCATCCATCCATCCAGCCGGAGCCGAAGTTGTCTAAAGACCTTAAAAATTCAAATTCAACAAGATTAAGAATTGTCAAGGTCATAAGTTTTGCTGTACTGATTCGCGCTTTCTTCGATTTCAGAGATTTGTGTTACTTCTTACTTCTTTTTAATTGGGGTCGTACTTGATAATAAACAAGAAGAAAACATTTTTAGTAACTATTGGCTTTGGTCCGTCTCTATTCGTAAGTTTGCAGGATTCTAATCTAAAGTTCATAAACACTCATTTTTCACCTGGGAATCTAACCCAGAACGCATTAGACTACATGACCACCGCGGTCAAAATGCTATCAACCAACTTCTTCACATGTAATAACGCAGTGAGAAAATCGGGAGGATAGGTTTCAAGGCGTTCAACACATTTCCCGACATAGCTGTGATCGTATCTGCAATTTTTGGGAACAACTATGAACACTCTTTTCTCACCTTAAGATTCTTGTACGCAAGCATCACGATTCAAATCAAGTTCCTGAGATAACTCGATGAATTCAAACCGTGTTAATGTCCAGACCGAAGCTTAGCCTCAATCATTGCTCGAAGTTCCAAACAGATTGTGTGGCAAGCAAACACTTGTGCACCAGATAGAGAATCATGTAATAATAAATCACAGCCATATTCAATCTACTAGTGGATGAGGCCTCTCCCCGAAGGGAGGAGTTGGTCTACTGCTCCCACGCTGACCAGACGGGTTGGGAGAGGAGAGCCGAAGCTCTCACTGTGATCGCCACTGTCCTTTATTCACAGCAACTTCCCAATTGTCCTTACGATGCTGGGTCAACACCGAAATTTTTGAGCCCCAATCATTCATATATATATATATATATATAAAGTTTCACACAAAACTTGATTGTTTTACTTTGATGTCTCTTTCCGTAATTTTGTACTGCACAAACAGCACACACGCTGATGCAGATGATTGCAGTATTACAAGTCCTTGCGTAGCCAGTTGAAAGTTGCAGTGAACGTACCTTTAGCTTGACACAGTTTTGTCTGTGTACTTTTGGTATTACGTAATTAATCTTATTACTTTTGACACATCGTAGCCAGATCTCAGATCTCATGGACTTCACTTGAGAGCTTTCATGCTAAAATACACCAGTGTATTTACAGGTGAAAACCTTGGATACCAGTTTTTGTTCATGATGTAGATACAGATAATGTTATTAGCTATACTTGGTGGGAAATAAATGCTTTAAGATATGTGACAAGCCTGGAAGAAGTAACTAGTTAGGTTAATGTAAAGTAACGATCTCCAACAAAAGATGGCAGCACTACCTCCATATATGTCTAATGTATTCTTATTGTTGCACGAAATTTCAATGCTGCTCATACAAATCCAAGCCTAGAGAGTTCTAAATATCAGGGAATAAAGTTCATAATCAATTCAAGAGTTCAGTCAAGGCCAATTTTTAGTTTTCTTTTTGTTCATTGTTGAAAGAGCTTTATTGTTGCAGGTTTGATATTCACAACAACAATCAAGCGATTTCAACAATGAAGAAAAATGAAAATGAAAAATCGGTATTGATCGAACTCTTGAATTAGGTATGAATATTCTTCTCCGAAAGTTAAAACTCTCTAGGCTTGAATTTGTAGGAGCAGCATTGAAATTTCGTGCAACGTTAAAAATATATTTCATAAACGAAGGTAGTACTGCCATCTTTCGTTGGAGATCGTTGCTTTACATTAACCTTAAAGGGAGCTAAGATATCATTAGCTTCTTATTGTGGTTGTTTCATTGTGAAATTCGGGTGTTTTTGGTCCAAATCCGGTGAGAGATCCCTTGAACAGAGTGGTTCGCAGTTCACCTTTACAGAACTGTTGGGCCTGTTATCACAAGTTCATTTAGTACATTAATAATAATTGAGAATCTGTGGAATTCGTGTAAGTAACATGTCTTGGTGTGTTTGAATTGTGTTTAACGTCCAAATCGAACGTGTGGGCTTCTGAGGACGGAACCTACGGTTTTTACGTGGACTCCGAAGTAGTGTGTTCATCGGGCAGCCTCAGGATTTAAATCTGGGACCATGCACGTAGGGTTTAATAAGAATGATACGCCGGCTATAATGAGTCGTTAAATTTGAAAAACTAACAAGAAAAGAGGTCTTCCAAAGGCAGATACTAAAATGGGTAGGTAGCTGTTTTTCAGAACTAAACGAAATAAGACTGATCTTGTTGAAAATAAATCGGATACGATCGTTCATATCTGGTTACTTGGTACTATAAAATCAGATTAGATGGGAGTTAGCGAGCTGCTTCAACTGAAACCTTTCGATGACAAATTATGTCCTGTTTCGGTTCACTAAAATTTCAAAATTCATCGATCGAGATGAATCACATAGTGTGCTAAATATTACTAACGCGGATAGAAGCAGTTGTTCTGTATATTTTACATTTAATTTTAAGATTGGAAATCACCGTCTTGCGCTGTCTGTAGGCAGCATTTATGCTGAATACGTATTTATTAATTATTTTTTAAAAAAAAATCCTATTATGACCCTCTAACTTTATATCGTAATCAGTTCTCAGTGCTCCAGATCCCTTTAGTGTTTTGTAAACAGTAATAATGCCAAATTTCCCCCAAACATTTCTAGGATAGCATACTGAATAAACAAATCCTTGCCCTTTTGCAGGCAGTGAGAATTTGGAAAGTGAAAATCAACAGTGGGCTTACGCAGCGTATCTTCCACCTTATTATAGTCCTGTTCCATCTGCTGATGTGAGTGAAACTTATTACTGTCCAAGATGTGGTCGTTGCTACAAGTTTCGGTATACGTTGAATCGGCACCTTAGGTATGAGTGTGGCCTTGCAAAGAGCTTCAAGTGTCAGGTTTGCTGGAAAAGGTTCTCTAGACATGATACTCTTAGAGAACACGAACAGGTACACAGAATGAAAGGCCACAGTGAGGAAGTTATATTTGAGGAAATCAGATGGAAATGATGTCTTAGATGTGATTGTGAACGTTGGTTTATTTTTCTGTGAAATTGCAAGGAACTCACAAGATCTTTAATTATATTTATTCGTCTACGATTTTCATTCGTACTTATAAATATGTGGTTTTATTACATGTTAACCCCGGATACTGGAGGTATGCGATCAACAATGCATCACTCTTGTGTCACTAAATATTTTTCAATGTGTTTAAATTAATGATTTAATAATGAATATTTCAACAAGTGCTGGCCAGCAAGTAAAGATTTAATATCCATTTTCTTTTAAATTGCTGTCTTCTTGTAGTTGTATTCATGTAAACATTCTTTGTATGAATGAACATTTTCAACGTTTTGTTTGAAGAAAAAAAAGAAACAAATAAAAATATTGTGGGACACCTTCAACAGTTTATTTTTTATTCCTAACTAGAATTAAACTATTAATTTCATGTACAGAGCCTTTGAGTGTGGGAGAGAAAAAGAAATAGCTCAGAACGGGTCAATGTAAAATGCTCCAGATTACGGGACATATGGCTGGTGGGTGGGAAAAACGGCATATGTCAAAAATCGTTATTTTTCAGGAGAGCGAGATAAAGTTTATTCTTCCCGTAAAGAACTATACTTAAGGCTTAAATATCACTTCAGTTTAGAGCATTTATTTTGTTGCTAGACTTACGTCCCTTCGACCGATAAAAGAGCATTGTTTTCCTTCATTGAAGAGAGAAAAATCAGAAAATTGAAGAAAGAGATTCTTACGTGGTATGCTCTTTTGCCTGCCCACGAGCCATATAATATTAGTTATACATAGTAACCCAGACCGTAGGAGTTGAAAACCGTTAATAGTTGTCAAGACGATTTAACCTCCTCACGCCTAATGACTAATATGAGTCATGGCTTATAGCTCAACTCCTAATTACGCTAGAAGGATGATTTAGTTGCTGAAATATTCGGGAGAGAACTAGCTTAACAGCTGATATGCATTTTATGTTGGTATGATACGCAATTAACGTTTACCCCCTCCCCTCAATTTGGGAGAGCATATCGCCCCCAAAACGTTCTACATGCATGATTGCTGTAAAATAGTAAGAAACAGCAGTTACTGTTTTTGTGGTAGATTGTTGGAGAGCACTTGCATATATTTTGCTGCGCAGTTTTTCGGGACGGATCGATAAAAAACACCATTGTTATGTGCTTTGAATCTGTGTTACATAAGCTTTCCAACAATTCATGACCCTTTGATTATTAAGAGGTACACGGGAGGGTCTTCTTATTCTTCAGATAGCTAGTACTGGGTGTTTCGTTTATACTATCGGGGACCCGGTTTTTCTCACCTTTTATTGCACTATTTAAAAAAAATATATATTGCTATATATGTTTGACTTAAATATTTAAGGTATATTCTTTTGTTTTGTCGTCTTACGATAAGGACCCACCAGTATTGCTACCTTACAACAGTTTCTAAGAAAATACTGTTATCTAAAGTTTTCGTTCCTCCCTCGTGCAGATCGGGATCTGTGTTCCGTAAGCTTCCCAACGATGTATCATTCATGGCACTGATAATTAGGAGGTACACAAAGGCTGGTGCATGTGGGGGTCTTCGATGTTTTCGAATTTCCTAGCCAGCGGGAAAAGGTTAAGGATATATAACTTGTACACAATTCATTAATTTATCTCCTTGACACTTGTTGATGCTTGCATGTGTATATCTAATCCAGCCAAGTAAAAGAACTGAGAGTACAGAATCTATTAGGAGAGTGCTGAGAGTACAGGATCTGCTATATGTTGTTCTGAGGGAAAAAGTTGAGTTTTAATTTCTCAGTCTCTCTCTCTCTCTTGAGGTGGACAATCTTTTTTAATTTTGCATAGCTGTTGTAGATAAAGGACATATCAAATATTCTGAGGTGTGAATTTTACTTATTTCCTCCCCATATTAACTGCCCTGCGATGAAAAGTCTACAAAAGTGCGTACTCTTACACAACATGAGAGAGAGAGAGAGTAATGTTGTGTAAGAGTAGGCACTTTGGTAGACTTTTCATCGCAGGGCAGTTAATATGGGGAGGAAATAAGTAAAATTCACACCTCAGAATATTTGATATGTCCTTTATCTACAACAGCTATGCAAAATTAAAAATGATTGTCCACCTCAAGTACACGCGTGTTTACAGGAAACGTTACAACACGCGAACTTTTACACGCACGATCGTGTAAGAGGACGCACCATGGCGTCAAAGAGTACGCAAACGAGTAACATACCATACTAAATAGGTTTACAAATATACAATAACAAAAGCTTCTAGTACCAATTACTCACTTGGTAAATACGAACAATAACAGAAGTTTCTGACCTTGAATATACAGTGTAACGTAAGTTTGACGAAACCTCGAGCCGCCAGCTCAACAGCTATTCGTATTGGAAATAAATCGCCTTGAAATACAGTTTTGGATGTCTTTGGGGCCCTCTTGCGCCAGAACTACGCATGCTAGGGCGTGTGTTCATATAAACTTTTTTTCTTGTTTTGATTTGAGGATTCATCTCCCGAAGTTTGTACCAGAGTTCCATTTTACCCTTTGCAACAATATATTGTGTACAGGGTGAGCGAATTATATATGGAACGTAAGCGCGCACGCAGCAGGCCGTAGTGCCTACGTTCCCGGCTACGGCCCGCTTACGTTCCATACATAATTCGCTCACACTGTAGTTAAGTTGGTTGAACTCAGAATTTGAAGTTTAACTTGCTATATTTTGAATTTTATAGCGTCACAATGAACGATGAAAGCAATTCTTCCTTCTTTGCACTTGGAATGTTCCATCAAAGAATAATTTAGGAGTCGATTTACCGTAACTGATACTTTATATTTGTGAAAATGTTTGTTGAATATGAATTTGTGTATAGAAGTTCTAAGAAAAAGATAATCGGAATTCAGCACAGGAATATGATTGTGCTGGTCTAACAATGTTAATGATGCGGCTTCTAGAATAGGTTTCCTAGAGGGGGTGTGGAAAAGTAGA
>JAGDQP010011469.1:8616-26678 GCA_022664845.1 Lepisma saccharinum
AACAGAGCACTGGAAACGCCTCAAAATGCTACGTTTTACGTTCCTATAAGCATGAAATATGCAAAATACAAAAATGAGGAGTAATGTAAATTTGATGTGAATTATAGGCTCATTTCACACAAGGCATATAGGTGTAAATAGGGAGGGTCAGCTTTCTTAACCCTTGAATAAAAATGAGTTCGTTCGATTAATTACCTAGCTCACGTATTGACTTGCGCAGCTCTGGCTTGACGTCGACACTCTACAAACATTATCTACTTCTGTAATTACTGTTCGATGTATTTCATTATTTCGGATGCACAGAGAGTATATGTTTATCAAAATAATTGGGAAGGAGTATAATTGCAAAGATACCGGTATCCTCTACATTATTTCCTTTCATACATATCATGACTGTAGAAGATTCGGTACTCTACGCACAAGAAAAACAATGAAAATCACCTTAACTGCATTGCACAATATATAGGAAAAGCAGTAGCTATTAGATCACATCAGAACTTTGTCTTTATATTTTTAAACATATTTCTCACGTATTATGGTTATAAGAATGCAAAATGTAGTATTTTGAGGTATTGCCAGTCCTCTATAGAAGAAGTAGCTGTACTGCAGTATCACAGACCTCTTTACACTTCCCTTAAAAACATTGTTTTATATCTTTATACCTGTAATAGTTTATTATGCCATTATGTATGTTAATTTCTGCATCAAGTAATAACATTAATATGTTCTCTTTGTGTCGTAACCCATAACCAAACAGCCGAATAGGAAAGGACGCTAATTGCCAGTAGGGGCGCTGTCATAGATTGTACGAAAAATCCGCTGAAAAATAGGACCGTTTCTATTTAGATAATACATCGGAGATAGCATGAAAAATCGTTGGATCTGCGCTTTACACGATCAAAGAATGTAACCGATGGGATTGCACACGAGGGATCGTACGAGAAATTGGATCGTCTAAAGTGGCCTTAATATAAGTTAGTAAATAACCTGTCAGTATATAATAAACCAGTGAACTGATACGTTTATCTCTGAGAGAATATAGGCCTACTGTACATACGTATTATACAATGTATGCACACATAATTTTTTCTCTCGTTTATGTAGTGTTCCTATATTCCTCTGAGCGACATTGAAAACATCCCAAGTCCACTTTTTTCGTATTTGCATTTTTTTTCTGTTCGTCGTTATCTATGTTCCAAGGGCTATCTACTTGAATAAATATTACACCCTAATCCCACCACAGAACTCCTTTTTAATACAAAATAATTCCGCTGAATAGGATAACATACGAAGACCTTGGACTGTTTTTCGTTTCTCCTGAAAAATATATTCCAGTGGATTTGGGCATGTTTTTCAATTCAGGTCTTCAATTAGATTATATGGAAGAAACATTATTCGTAATAACGATAATTCTGATATTATTTAAATAAGGGATTAAGTTCCGTAGATGGTCCAACTAAAAGGAAAAATTTTGCAGAAATCATATGGTTAAAAGAATGTGGAGTTCGTGAGTATTGGAAAACGAAAAGAGTGTCGATTCGAATTAATGTATTGTAAAGCGGAAAGGTGGCATAGAAGAGGGAACTACTCATATTAGCGAAAACTACTTCCTAATGTAGGGGATTAGGAAGTGTCCGTTAAGATGGTGGCAAGATCCAATGGATTTGACCTAACCTGACTTTAGCTAACCCGTCTTTGCTGTTTTGACATTACTTTGCGTATGTACTTGAATCATCTCCGTCCTACATAAGCTAAAGTTTCTCAAAAACATACGCGAGTATACATAATGACAGCTCGCATTGCATGTATGCATTTAGATTGTTCGGAGGAATTAACATCAACGAAGTCTATGCAACGAATCTGTAACATAGAGAAATATCCACAGAGTAATTGAACAGCCATCAGATGGCATAAGTAGTAGGGAATTTTATAGTAGTAGGGTATAACGAAATTTCATCCCTTTTCGGATCAAGTGCCGAAAGAGAAACAATTAAAAAAACGCGAATACGTTATGGCCTGCAGCTTCCGCCAGACATTGAACCACTTATTATTTTGCAAATAATTACCACAGAAACTTCTATAAATACCTAGCGACAACCAGCAATCCGAAACGTGCTGCTAAAAGCTATCTTCGAATCATTTCACTAAATACGCACTCAAATTGGTCAATAAGCATGCAGAGGAATATTTATGACGGCACTTCGTATTATCAATGACACGTATTTTGTTGTTTGCTACAAAAACACGCACAGTATCTCAAGCGGGCGTAGATGGGTTAGTTATGATCTATGTTTTCCTTTTCATTATACACGATATACCTACTTTGCGTTTAAAACACTCTGAATGTGCTTGCACAAACTCGCAAAGAGCGAAAATAGTCTCTTGTGCCTCTCACTCTTTCACTTTTATTTCACAATTACATGATTCAAATTATTTGTCATATAATCAGGTTGGAAATGATACAATTATCCTGCAATTTTTACATTTTGTGCGTCATAAAGTAAAGTGAACCCGAAAACGCTAAAATATGAAAACCCTGTTTAGGGAAGGCCTAATAAAACTTGCATTTTACCTTCCTGCCACTGTTTTATTTTTCTAGTGCTCATAATTAATCATAACACGAAGAGACGCCAATAACCGCAATGTTTGTATCTGTTGATGAGCATAAAGTCTTGATTAGGTCAGCCGTGCCATATCTACGCTCTATATCACTTCTTTAAACACACATGGCATATAGACACTTAACAAAAGCCAACAAATCAAAAGTTGCTACGAAAAGCCATGTGTCATTATTATTTCTTTAAAAGCACACTTGAATTGATGAACAGTATCGTTATCAATAACACATAATTTACTACAAGAATCATGGACTCAATGTCGAGCAAGCAACAGTTATGGACAGGTGAGTTAAAGTAAGATTTTTAAAAAAATATTATAAACGACGCACATCACGTAGGCAGACTAATAATTCTAAATACTTTCATCTTTTACAATCTCATATTACACATCCTTAACTGAAGCTTGTGTTTTTATTTGCGATTCATGCACTTCAGCACATGTTGCAAATCTGTACTTCTGTAACTTTTAATTTTGTAGCTCATCTGAACTACGCTTTACTGCGTATTAGAACAGGGATTCTGCCACACTTCCCTACTGGCATATCATCCCTCCAAATCATTGAGTGCATATCCCACCTTTGAAATTTTTACCGTTGACAATCGATAGAAACCCTGTATATTCTACTTACACCTCCTAACTTTGGCTTACCCCCACCCCACCCCAAACTAAAAATCCTGGCAGAATCCCTGTATTTACCTTATTTTCGTTCAGTTCAAGTACAAGGTGTTGCCTACTACTTCCTAATCTTTCGTTACTCATATTGAAGCAACCTGCTTGCCATTATTTGTAAGCCCTCGTTCCAACTAGTAATGCTGTTATCCCCCATATTGTTAAATTTTATCTGATCCAATTGGTAAATTACATAATTCAAGATCTGAAATTGCTTCAACCAAAGTTTCCAATCTTCTCTGAAGAATACGTATTTTTAATTGTAGATCTTTCTTATTTTCTAATGTATATATAAATTTGAAGTGCTGTGGAATTTTCTCCATCGTATTCTATTTCCTCTTTCACATCTACATCTTTTTATCAAACTTATGAGCTAATAGTCCTATTGAATAATCTCTGGAACCGAAACGTGGAACAGGGAAGGAACGACTCTAAACAGTCACAGTAAAACAGTGATGTCAGGCAAAAAAATTAAGCCAATGAACATTTATAATTGGGTTATGTTGTGTTTTACTGGTTGTAAAATCAAAACATGCGTGCTGGAGCTGACGGCAGATTGGCCTCCCAATACAGTGTACCTATGTACAGATGCATCCAAAACACAGCTGCGGACAGTGGGCGCAGCACTCTATATCCCACAATTCTTGAATACAGCTAAATATCAATTACCTAAACATATATAAATTTTTGAAGTAGAAGCATTCGCGATTCGACAGGCCTTATTGTTTATACTTCAACGACGCATCCATATTGCCTGCGTATGTACGGATGCCTTAAGTGTGTAACAATCATTACAGGCTATTCATTGGGATAATAAACAGACTTGGCTTTGCTGAATATTAAAATTCTCACCCGACGACTGATACAAAATGGATGTCAGATTCGCTTTAGTTTTATCCCTGGACATACAGGGGTCGAAAACCACGAAATGACCGATAGATCTGCACAAGAAGCCGCTCAAGACGGTACTCTCTTACCACTCTTTTCCCTTCTGGGAATATGTATTTAGAGCTCAATAATAATATCATTTGTCATCATTATCAACAACACCAACAACGTTCTCGTCACGGACTAGTAACACCTTACTGGACTATCCAGGAATATCCAAACTCGCCACCATGGTTTCATAAACTTCGTTGGGGTAGACGCCATATTACTCTGCTCATTCGACTACGACTGGCCACGGCTCAAACACATCTTCAGCAATACCGACAGAAACAGAAAGAGGATCCTTATTGTCCATATACTCCTCAACGCATTATAGGAGACATAAATCATATTACATTTGGGTGTACCTTGTACTTACAACAGCGTAATCAGTTATATCAAGCATTATATACTCACTTTCCAACGGGACCCTTCCATGTCTCGGCAATTCTGGCCACAGGAAATATAAAGTTAATCCAAACAATACTTCAATTTTATGATGCGAACCAGATTACTTTTTTAGAGGATGCATGACACAGATATCAACATTAACCTGAGAACCATACTTACACCTTTCACTGAACGAACTCCCTTTTTAGTTACTTTGCTATCGCAACATACCCCCTCCCGTAGCCATCGACGGCTGAATTACCATGGGGCCTGATTAAATATCGACTTGCGTGAACGCAACGAAAAGTTTGCAATTTGTTTGCGAGAAACGGTATTAAATATCGAGTTGCTTGACTTTGGCAGTGACGTCACGTTCAGCAAACTGGGATTTTAAAGACGAAAACTTGCGCCCACAAAACTCTGGTCGCAAATCAGTTACAGGACGACTTGTATTGACTGTCTTCGAAAAATATATTAGTATGAAGCTAAAATTAACTGGTGACAATCTTATAAAAGGAACGGAGTGCTATTTGGCATGATTAAATAACAATTTCAATGTCTTTCCCACTCACAGTAGAAACAGGAGACACTATTCAATTAGGATATGAACTCTAGTAAGTAAATTATACATGTTAATGTTACGTAACTGGCTTTATTTATATATTAGGACTAATGTTTGTGAAGTGAGCCTACCACGAAGAACGACCTGAGCCACAGTTGCCTCAAGGCCTTAAAATAAATTTTAAAAAATCACGTACCATGAAGAATGTATTTGTATTAATAGCGTACCTTTGTACATTGTGTGGGAATTGACTTTTTCAAACTATGTCATTATACGGCCTTTCATGTATGTTCAGATAGCATCTGAAACAATTTTTGTGTATTTCCGGTCATTTGGAACCACATAATATAGTTTGTTAACAAAATAAAAAACGAAATGCGTAACATTAGCATGTATCAAGTACCTACAGAATTTGAGTGTATTCCCAGAGTATCTTCACGATTAGTAATTTACTATAATAGATACTTCCGTAATATGGCGTTCTGTGTTATTTAAACGTTGTTACTTTCATTATTTCAAATGCGTACAATGCAGAGTGTGATATAAAAACAAGGGATGAGGCGAATGCAAGGACACATACGCCCTTCTACATTACGTTCTTGCACTCACATTACCCATTGATTTTGCACCACATTCTGCATTCTGCTCATCCGAAATGAGGAAATCACTGTGAAATATATTCGACGCCATACAACACGAGTACCTAATTGTAAGAATTATTTCGTGATTAACTCAGCAACCGGAAACTTAAAACCTTTCGTGGCGTCTATTAAAACAAAAAGTTATCCCCCAGCAGATATTCAGAACTAAATTTTTTAGGCAAGTTTTATTACACCTAGCAGGGATTTGAGTGATTCAAAGTATTGTCTTGTTAGAAAAAAAAAAACTAGCTCGTTCGATATACTGTCCGTGATTTTTGTAACAATTCCGAATCAGTTTGAGCTGACTTCATGGAGAGATTGAACTATTGAATCGGAATCGATTGACGCTCGAGTTTTAAAACGATTTTAATCATATTGGGATGTTGATCACTTGTAAGACCACTTAAATGAGTGGTTACGATAACTGATCCTGCTAACGCAGTGCTGATTTAAGTTTAGCTTCAGTTCCGTTTCAAAATAGCAAACCGAATTTCTTTTATACACGGGAATTTAATGTGTTGTTATATGAAATTCCAGCCTCTTATTGCTACATACATGGTGCGTCTGATATCATAATTTTTACCGTACAGGTACCGAAACTTTTACAAATTAAAGCTGAATCGAGAAGAGAAAGGGGATATTGCTCATGTAGAGCGAGTATATAAATGCTAAGGTTCACTTTTTAACAGGAGAAAACGTAATTGCATGGATTTGAAGGGCAGCGGAACTTTTCTGTTTGTGGTTGATGAATTTGAAATAGTTTTAATAACCGTTGGTTTAGTAGCTAATATTCCTTCAGGAAGGAACTTTAGATACTCCTCTAGACCCCATAATGGCCTACGCTAACCTAACATATTATTATATTAAGTTATAAACCGAGTAAATAATATATCTTTAGATAAGCCAAAACTACTCTAATGTAAATCACTTAACATATTCTTACCAATTGATTGAGTCTGAGGAGTATCTAACTAAATATCAATCACCGTCACCTTTTCAGTGATTGTTAAAATGATGTAAATCTGCATTATAATACTACGTGAGAAGATCTTTATTAAAACACTAACATAATTCAGAAACATCATTAAAAACATACGCCATTTTCCTTGTTTACACCACGTGAGCGCGTTAGGAGTGTCTGATTGGCTGCCAGTCTGTATCGAAAATTTGTAACGAAGCTGCCTATTGGCTAAAACATATATAATGTTTGCTATGAGTTTGCCATAAGAAGACGCAAATTTCCCTTTGCGAAGCCGTACTAAGTACAATATTTAATTCCGTCGCCAAGCTCACGGCAAACGCGTAGCAACCTCTAGTCAATGAAATTGCATTGCGTTGCTTAAACAGATTTCGCAAATACGATATTTAATCGGGCCCCATATCTCAATATGTAGCGACAGTTTACCTCCACAAAGCAATCCTGTACCAGGATTTCAAACACTCAATAGTATCTTAATGTCAGCAGGGAATTTTCGTATTTGTCTGTACTCTACTTACCTATCTGGCGCAGATAGTCCTGAAATATGGGCTCAGCCGAAAGCTGATTTCAGTAGCAGGAGAATCAGAATCAGAAAAAGCTGGCTCAGAGCTTCCTACAGTAGAAAAGATCTGGCTGGTTTGGCTACATTGATTGTTAGTCATTTGTTTCAGTGGACGCTAATGTCCGATGGAGTAACCGAGCAAGTGAAAAAGTTCGTATTTAAATCAAGTATTCATAAACCTGGCGAGGAAATCGAGTCATTAGAATTACTTATACCGGAGGTTAGATTTAATGTGATTTATCTTTTTATTTAGAAATTCCTCGACGAAAACTTGCTTATTAAATTAGTTTAATACTCATTCTACCGTTGCACAGAAGCGGTGGATATTGAATGATTGTTTTAATAAGCAAGTTTTCGTATTATCATGTTTAAAAATGAGTGCTTTAGTTTCGTAATCTATATTTATTGAATTTATGTGTTCTTATTTTTGTGTGTGTGAGTAACGACCTATCGCTTGGATGTACAATGTACGGCATATGCTATAGGTCAAAATGAGGTCGTGTGTTGTGTGTTGGTTACATAATCTAGTTCTAGTATACACCAGGATCGGTAATTTACTCGGTGCAGACGGTGTATGTGGCGATTTCCACGTGTTGTTGTGGTACATTCATGGGCCTTGTACAAGGTTAAGTAGGGGTATTCCAGGATATTTGTAGTCCCTGTACAAAGGTGATTCTCAAACGATTTGTACGTGCATTTTAGGGATGCTCTTTGGATACTCTCCGTTACGAGAAATCCGCATGTTCAGTAGCTTATTTTGGATTTGATTTGAATTTCTATAGGTGTTAAGTCCAGAAAGACTTCTTAAACTAAGTTAGCTAATCAACTCCAACCTAACCAAACCATTCTTTTGACGATTGTGAGGAGCTTCCAAATACTAACCTATTTTAGATATTCTTAAATTGAGCTATAAACTGTACTTTATGGCCGCTGCTTCCGTCTGCTATCGAGTCACATGTACGTTCTATCCTACTCATTGCTTTGCAAACAATTATCACATACAATTCTATAAACACCTTGCGACTGCCAACAATCTAAAGAGTTATTAATCCGTATTATTATTTCGTTAAAAACGCACTCGAGTTAATCAACGTATAACAAACATCACTGCATGCGGCGGAATTTTGAGGCGACACGTGCAACAAAATGTCAGCGAGCAAAGGCAGGTTGGTTAGGTTAGATTTTTTCCATTTACACGATGAGCATCGCGTTTTACACACACTATGTGCTCGTCCCAACGCAGAGTAGCTAAATAGTTCGAGGTACCTACGTTTTGCCCTTTCATTTCACACTTGAATGAATCAAAACTTTATTACTGTATGTTGTGCGTTCAACGCACGTTGAAAATTATACATTTCTTCTGTAAATTGTTTATCTTTGTGAGCCATGAAATAAAGTTATCCCGAATTCAGTCTAAGGGAAGCTCGTACAAATTTGCCGATTCTTAATTAGCCTCAGATAACGGAATCTAACAATTGAAACGAAAGATGCGTTTTGGAAAATGTTCGGGATTATGGATGCACATGGGGTGAAGTAAAAATATAAACTTTACAAAAGAGGTGTAGTTTCCATCGTTTGTGGAGCTGGTAAAAAGCAAAGAATGAAGTCTCGAGTCGTGAAAGTGAAGGAGCGGAAGCTACGTCGGGCTACTTAGCAGTATCAGGCCGAGCATATGGTGTGGGTTTGAACGGATATGTAAGTCGCGTATAATGAATAAAATTATGGTGTTTTTGAGCCCTAGAGGGTGACATGAAGCCAAAACAAGGGTGGGGGAAGGGGAAATTTAGTGGAGTTTTTGGAAAAATATTTTAAATACTGTCTTGATGTTAATCTTGGAATGTTTTGTAGCTTCTTGGCTATCATCTCCATTATTTGCATTAAATAGAAATAACTTGATAGGTAATTATTTTCGTTTTTTTTATTGTACCTCTACTTGTCCATTTTTATCAGTCTGAAAATTACATCTACACAGGCTATATTTTGAGCGCAAGAAATCTTATAAAATTTTTTACTGCTTAATCAATCTTTTGGCAACACATTTACCAAGTTATTAATTTATTTTGTTATGTGGATTTGGCCTGGGTCCATCTCACCCCTATGATTTTTTTTTTGCTATTTGGGAGGTGACTTGAACCCATGATAATTGGATGTGTTTCCCAGCTCAAATAGGAAGATAAACAAGTAGATGTTCATTTCATGTTCCAGTATGGTACATAAAACGTAATTGCGGTGTGTTTTCTTATTATTTTCAGGTACTAATTGTGTTAACAGAACTGTAAAAGAAACCAAATATGCCAAGGACTTATGAAATATAGCTACTTACAGAAGATTTTTCATTACTCTCTTCATTTGCTTCAGGGTTACGAACACCTTTGCATTTCGCAGCACATATTCATCAACAACTCCATCAAAAGTGTAATTTTTTCAGTGCAACTTTTACCAAAATAATACTCAGACGTTGGTGTTTCAAGTCACACCATAGACTGAGCTTCATTGCATAGTACACTGAATTGGCAATAAATTATATGCCCTGGGCTCAAGTGACCCCCTACTCATGGGGTGATTTGAACCGGCATTTTTTTTTTTTTTAACAGAAGATCTTCATAAAAGAATAATTAACAATATCAACTAGAAAGTATGGGTTACGACTCTAAAAACTGCATTAAAACATATTTGGAAAGAATTTTTATTTGTCAAAGGTGGAGTCAATTCACCCCACTTTACGGTGAGATCTGACCCGTCTTCGCTGGCCCGACAATTTATTGTAGCAAAATACATGTCATTAATTACACGAATTGACGCCATTAGTATATTTGCAGAGTGGAGAACTCGAGTACGTATTTAACTAAATGACATAACTGCTGGCTGTCCATTTGTAGGGAATGAGTAATAGAGCGTACATACGGTTGACTAGCTTGCAGAAGCTGGAGAACCTAAAGGGCATTGCACTCAAGCACAGTTCCAGGCAGGGTTTTGCACGTCAATGAATGGCATGCTTAGGTGTGGCCATACCAGGGGGAAATTCTGCCGAAGAAATAATCTGACTGGCAGGGACTATTACTGTAGGAATGCAGTATGTCAATATAGAAAAGAACGAATTTGTCATTTTTTAATTTCCTACATTTTTAGTTGAATAATTCACTGTTAAAATGAAGTAAAATTGTAGCTATGTTTGTGAATTTTTAAATAACTCCAAAACATAAGCTAATTACGTATGAGTACTAATGACTTTTTTCATTTTTTGTGTAAACATAAATCGTGTACCTTCTAAGAATTGATTGCGCTAATTAAAATAAATCCACGGTACGTTTCAACTTTTACCATCGGGTATGACATATTCATGGAATTGCTCACTAGTTCTGCAGATTGAATTATTCTGGGCTGGTGTGCTGGACGACCAAGTAAAATTGGGAAAGTTGAGCGGCAATTCAGATCCTACTTGGTCCGCGGTGGCTCAGTGGGAGAGCGCTCACCTCGGGTGCGTGGGGTCCTTGATTCGATCCCGGCCTGTGCCCATGTGGTGGACAAACACTATGTGCGTGGGTTTTCTCGAGGCTCTCCCCGTTCCTCTCACTTTCTTTATTCCATCAGTTACCCCATCATCATTCTTTCGTCCTGAGCCAAAGTTACCTAAAGACCTTAAAATATTTTTATAAAAATCAGACCCTGCTTAGGAGTATCAGTGAAACCATCCTGAATGGGGTTCTTCCTCATTTTTCTCAGTCTCTTCGATGAATGGCGGAACGTAGAATTACCTTGAGCTCCGAACCACGCTGCGGTATGAATTCAGTGCACATACCATGAAGTGAGCACCCCCGCCCCCCTCCACACACACACAAAACAGGTCCACTCCAAGCCTCGTGATTCAACAGTAGTGACACACCGTTACCGACTGATGTCTGTACACAGCTTGGCATTTACATACATTCTTGTTTTAGGTGGGCTTTTTTTTTTTTTCAAACCCTGGTGGGGTGACTGCACTTTGTCTGTGCACCGAATTCAAGCCGCGGCGTGGTTCGTAGACCACGATAATTGTAGGTCCCGGTATGGCCCCCATTTACTGAGTGAGATTGAGTAAAACGAGTGAAAAGCCTATTCGGAAAATCCCACTGGTCCGCCTGAGCACGGTTCGAATTGCCACTTGGCCATCCGGGACACCAGACCACAACAGACGGAGTAATCATTGTGTGCTGTTTATTTTTTTTAAATCTTCGTTGTCTTGTGATTTCCTGATTAAGTCCATGCATCTGTGGATAGCATGTGATCGTTGATAGAATATGGCATCTGTTGGAAAACTTATATTATTATTATTAACAATAGTTGAAGAGTCTGGCAATTAATTAACTTTGCACGGAATTTGATATTACAAAGACGTGATTTATTATTATATAACATACTTCTATAATACTTTCGCTTGAAAATAATTTGTTAATAAAGATAAGGATCAAAAACTATAATATATCTAGTCATCATAAGTGCTAATAATTCTAGTGGGTTACGAAATCTACCGTAGGAAATATGTTTTTTATTAGTTTGTATT
Organism: Lepisma saccharinum; assembly: GCA_022664845.1. Classification (NCBI taxonomy): domain Eukaryota; kingdom Metazoa; phylum Arthropoda; class Insecta; order Zygentoma; family Lepismatidae; genus Lepisma; species Lepisma saccharinum. The sequence goes on from JAGDQP010011469.1 coordinate 20,506, forward strand.
GGAATACTGACTAAATTTGAATATTCCCTTGTATTTCAGTATCACAAAGCTAAAAGTGTGGTAGATTTTAGATAGTAATATTATTTAGTGTTATATTGACAGTCGTCATCTACATTCTAACAGTCCAAAATGCAACAGTGTTAAATATTATGCACTTCTTTGACGTGTCCTCATCTCCGAAATCATTTAAAAACAAATGTTAATGAAAAAAATAGTCACCACTGGGTGTTAAAAACAAATGGGTGGGTGTTAAAGTACGGTAGTGGATTTTTTTTTTTTACCATGTTATCACTACTACTGTCTTCTGGCTTCCTGAGGGCACCGGTGTCTCAGATTTTGATGTTATTTGTAATACTCCTTTTCAAAAACGACTGTAATTCATATTCGTAGTTACAGGTTTGTAGTCCACGTATTAAAGCTGGGGGTCTCGATATTTTTAACACTACGCCCCAAATGGTATATTCTTGCAGAACCATTTGGAACACATTTCGTAATTATGTGTACAATTTATCAGAACGTACAGCTTCGTGTGCATGCCTTGGAAATAAAAGAATGTCGAATGATTGCCAAAATAGCAGTTTCTAAAATGGTACTGAACTTGCAACTTAACAATGAATAGCTCAAAAAGAACAGTCTAAGATACAGATACGAGACTTGCATCATTGAAAAGAGCAGAAAATTTCCCATAGAATGATGCAACAAAATCAGTAAGCAATTGATGTGAGCTTCATCTACAAAACAATGTTTGTTTTAATTTCATTGTATTTTTAATTCTTTCGGTATGCATCTTTCCCTCAGTTCCCTGCCTGTCTGAGGGAACCAATGCCTCAAGATTTTCATGTTATTTGGAACAACTTTTTAGGAAGGACTATAATCCAAAAACAGTAAGATTTGTAGTCTACCTGTACGCAAGTTACAGTGCATCAAACTTAGCATATTTTCTCTATGAATGTCGTGACCAACGGTTTACAGACACACGCGCTCACACGTCAACTGACGGTTTTACTTCACGCTTTACAAGTTGGAAACTGGAGATCAATATTATTATGAAAAAGAAAATGAGAACAGAGAATGACCCGGAATCATTTCATACAAATTAACATGTTAGAATTGATATTAGAGAGTGAAAAGTATGTGACTGGACCGGGGATCGAACCCGGGACCTTTATGTTATCGTCCCAATGCGTTACCAACTGCGCCACCCAGTCGAACCGCTTCCACTCTTGGAGTCGATGTTCTCTCTCGAAACCACCTGGAGAGTACCACAACTCCTAGTTGTACTTGGACTTTCCTGTGTCTCATCATGGTGAACATCTCACACGGATGAAATAATTTCCAAAGTTGAAATGGAGGCAACTTCCGATTTTTTTTCTGTACATTAAGCCTCTGTAGGTACAGATACAATTGATATTAAAGAGTGAAAAGTCTTTACCTTTCGATGTCGACCAATGAACGTCGGAAACATCTTGTTTGAATTTACGGTCCCTTCATCCTTAAGGCACCCTGGTTGAGTGATTTTTTTCGTTACCTTTTAATCGAGGGTTCTCGTGACTGCACCCCGAATGGGTCCAAGGTCAGCGTCGTCAAGATTGTCTGTACCAGTCCTAGCTGAAGCATGGGGTTTACGGATTTTAGAAACGTAACATCTTGCGGGTCCAGACGGGCTGAAGACAATAGCCACTTAAAAAATATATAAAAAGTAAAAAGATCGACCTGTTTGAGAGTTCTACGTGGTGGAGTTGAGTTTAATTTGTTCGTTAAACTGTAGATCCCGTACCGAACTAAGGCATCATCATCATCCGACGGTAGGCAATAGCAAGTAATCATCAGTTCACCCTGTCTAGGAGCTTTGCCTATCCGGACAAGACACAGATCGTCGTTGTATCAAGAGTATTACCATTCTGGCTGAAGGATATAAATGTATTTTAAGAGGGCAGCGAAACTGGTAATGTAAGAGCGAAGATAAATTGTCAACAACTCATTGGGAACAGTTCTTAATGGAGATCCCCTGAGATGATGTTTGTGTCACGTGTTTTATGCTTTTCTGTTCTTTAGAGATTGTATCTGAGGAGTGTGATTGGTGCATAGAACTTACACCATTCTTCCTCTTGTAATAGTTTTCAATAGGTAGCATATATAGGTATTTTCATAGTGAACTTCACAATAAGACGCTATAATGTGTTGTTAGGTAACGTAATTCAGACAAGTATCACAATTTTCTGATCTATAGTTCCACAATAATAGCAAATTTTCCTTTGTTTCAGCAGTAGAAAGTAGTTTTTCAGGTTGTATTTTTGGCGATATCTCAAAACTATTTGTCGTAGTAAAAACTAGTAAGACTTCTTTCGACTCGTTTTAAAACGCACTTATAGCTTGTAATACAAGGTAACCTAATTTTTTTTACCGTTTTTGACGTCTCATTAATCATGCGCTCACCGAGAGGAAAGGAAATGACGCATGTGCCTGCCAAGCGATCGGGGGTTAATGTAACCATCGACCTTCAGTAATACAGGTACGGTGCTCACACACAGCTGTCATAGCTCGTCCAGTGTAAAAGAGAAATGGAGATATCGAAGCAGCTTGTTTGCGTGTGTTCGTTGTATTACTTTAAAGTGGGCCTGTCACCTGCTGCATATGACACGCATTTTTTGAGAATGTCGTGAACGAACGCACTGCCAGGCATTGGTTCCAGAAATTCCGTTCGTCGGGAGATGTGACCTTGCTGATGAACCTCGCAGTAGACAACAACACGTATTGGATGACGAGGCCCTGAAAGCATCCATCGAGGAGGACAGTGGTCTAACGTGTGATGAACTTGCAGAAAGGTTCCACGTTTCCGCTGAAACAGTCCGACTGCACCTACATGGGATAGGGAAGTCATACAAGTTAAGCAAGTGGGCAGCCAACAAGGAACAACGAGTGACAACCTGTTTGTCCTGACTCACTCGGCACCTGAACACACTCATATTTGATGGCTTGCTCACTGGTGACGAAAAGTGGTTCCTCTATGACACTCCCAAGCGTACCAGACAGTGGTTGTCGCCACGTGATCCTGTTCCTCACACCTCAAGAACCCACGAAAGGTTATGCTCTCTGTATGGTAGACTTGTCGCCAAGTGGTGCATTACGAGCTCCTTCCACTTTGTCAGATCATCGCTGCTGACCTCTACTCACAGCAGTTGCAAAGAGTGCACCGTCCATTGCGGCAGGAGATGGCATTGGTGAATCACAAGGGTGAACTGGTCCTCCACGAGGATGCCAAGCCACATGTGGCAAAGAGGACCCCGGAGACCCTTCAGCAACTTGGCTGGGAGACACTGTGCCAAACACAATATTCACCGGACCTTGTGCCAACAGATTACCACCTGTTTCATTCCCTCGATAACCACCTCCGTTTCACCAGGGTATTGTGCTGATGGAGCTTACTGCGAAACCTAAAGGTACGTACCGTCCACTGTATTGCTCTTTGTTTATCACTGCTCTATAACGGAAAAAAACTTTTTTGGTTACCTTGTAGTAGCGAGAGAAAATGGGAAATGTCTTAAACATTGGAGTCAAATGGTAGCGCGTCTGGCTACGAATTGTGCAGCCACGGGTTCAAGTCCCGGCCAGGACGCTGGAGACTTTTCTTCCGTGCTCTTTTGCCTGACGCCCTGAAGTGAACTCAGCATCCTATTAGATTAAGTACCAAAGCGTCCTTGGTCTTCCTGGGCACGTTGGGGGTTAAGGGCAGTCGAGCGTGCAACTGACTACCCCATCTCACTTCGTGCGGTTTGTCAAGGATATGTGGAAGGTACCTCCCCGTTTTTATCCAGGAACATTCCCTTTTCACCAATTTAACCTCAGCTAATTCTTCCTAGGGCTTCCTCACATATGCAGTCAGTGCAGTTTGAATTGCTGCTCTTCATAACATATCAGTTTGGTCCAATTTAATTGTGTTAAGTGCAGTATTTTAATCGATATTTCCCATGTTCTTAGCGTCATTGTGACGTTAACGTATCAGTCACTAGCATATTTGGTGAAGAAAATAATATTTTGATATTTGAGTCACATCGTTTTTCATTTATTTGAGACAGTCTGGAAAGGGATGTACGGGTACTTTCCAACAAATATCGTCATTATGGCATGGTTTCATACGCCATTGTTCTTAACATGCTTCTGCAGCTGCTAGTAGGCATTTGGGCTACTACGGCGCCAATGGATCTTCGAAAATAAAAAGCGCACTTAAGACAAACTAAAAGGCGCTACATAGTCTAGTGGTTAGAGCGTTGGACTCATTTCCACGTGGTCTCGGGTTCAATCCCTGGATGGAGTCCTACTTTTCGGCGTCCACCCAGCGTCGTGAGGCAAACTGGGAGGTCACGCGAATAAAGACATGACGACCACTTGGTCTAGAAAGCCCCTGATACGCCTGTTCGTGGTCAGGTAGCGCGCATTGCTGACCACACAGCTGCCACTCAGAAGGCATTGGGGAAGGCTCAGGGCCTATCGGCCTGTCACGCCAGTGGTTATTTGTTATTTTAGTTGGACAGACTAAAATCACCGAAGGTTTACGAGGGGCCAAGTGAGTACACTTTCTACTCGACAAGAGATCTGTCAAAATGCCTGAATTAATTTATCGTCATTCATAAAATTTAACTATTGAAACTAGTGTTAATAAAAATTATCCTGAATAAAAGATCCTTGGGGTACAAGATGTACGTCGCTTGGTCTTTCAAAATGATAAACTGGGATTTGACGTAACATGCGAAGGGATCCATTAACTATAAGGTTTCAATTAAGCTTTTTATATGTTTGAAACTCGACTCTTTTGAACAAAGTTAAGTATTGGGACAGGTTGTATGTGTTTATCTCATTTGAAAGATATTATTATCTAGTATCTTCTATACAGGAACGTTCCAAACCTTCGCAGGCAAGTTCCTCTGTCTCTGTCTGTCTCTCTCTCTCTCTCACACACACACAGATTGTTCATGTGTCGAATTCACTTAGTTTTCGAGATACATGAATTCCAATATCAACTTTTAACTCAAAATCATCTTCTATAAATGATAAATAAGTTGGGCGTTTAATTTGAAGTGATATGTTAAGTAATTTTTTTTTTAGTTTATTTATATCAATGTGGTGGATATTAGGAGTTAAAATGGGATGTCATCAGGTTGTCAGTGTTGCCAACCTGGTATAAGTTTATTTTTTCAAACGGCACTATGGATATGTGGTATATCCTAGTTCAGCATATAAACAAACAAACTTAGTACTCTCATTTGAAAAGAAATATATATATATATATATCTCCCAACCCGTCTGGTCAGCGTGGGAGTAGCAGACCAACTCCTCCCTTCGGGGAGAGGCCTCATCCACTAGTGGATTGAATATGGCTGTGATTTATTATATATATATATATCAGCTTGGCTAAAGTGACAACAGCATGACATTACATTTGAATTCCTAATATCCAATGTATTGATAGAGATTAGTTCCTAAAAGTTAAAATTTTACTTTAGTGCATCGTTTCTGATTTATCGCGAAGTATTTGAATTGCATTTACGGCTGTAAAAACTATATATTTTCAGGGTTCTCACCAACCTGGAAATTCCGAAAAAGTCAGGGATTTTTTAAATATAGGGTCCTGGAATTTATTTTCAGACTCAAATTTATTCATATTTTGCGCACCGCATTTCGATTTTACAAAAATAATAATATTGTGTTGTTTAAAGTCGTTTCTCATCATTATGCAGTGAAAAAGTGGGAGGGTGGAGCTACGTGCTTCCTGCAGAAGGGGATGAGGGAGCTCTTTTGTCTTCTGTGCTTCATTGCATGTCCTGTATAATATGATGTAGTTTCTCAAAGACTCAAAAGCAATCTCATTTGAAGATTCTAGATAAGGGCCTTTTCATCTCAAATCGGGCAAAATCACGAAAAAGTTGTCAGGTGACCATAAGCAATATCGTTCAAAAAAATATATGTGAAAGGCCCATGTGTGTAATGAACATTCCCAAGATATTTCAGAAAAATATCCAATGGGGGCAATGATATTCACATTCCAAGATGGCGTCGCGCCCCGAAAATGACACCAATGAAAATACAAGAAATCAGTCATAACTCAAGAACCGTTACAGATACAGCAATGATTTTTGCACCGTTGCAAAGCTAATTAAATCTACATATAGTTGTGG